>JAXGGA010011694.1:0-41488 GCA_038373865.1 Uloborus plumipes | reverse complement strand
GTAAAAAAAAGAAAACCTTCCCCGAGATGCTTCAAACAAAAAAAAGTTTGTTTAAATCGGACTGTTCATTCAAAAGTTATTAGGGGTGACAGCTTGATTGAGCGGTTCAATGTTGAACGAAAAATTGTTCAAATCGGAAATGTAAATACGGTAATGAAGTACCCTTGAAAAGTTCTTTCCAACAAAAAAAAGTTTGTTCAAATCGGACTGTTCATTAAAAAGTTAGTATCGCGGGACCGGTTTTTTGAACGGTTCAAAGTTGAACCAAAAATTGTTCAAATCGAAAAATCAAATATGGGAATGAGCTGTACTCGCCGAGATCTTTCCAACAAAAAAAAGTTCGTCGAAATCGGAATGTTCATTCAAAAGTTATTAGGGGGGGACAGACCGACAGACCGACAGACCGACCGACCGACCGACACACAAATTCCCCATCTCAATACCCTACTTTCAAATTTTTAATTTTTCGATATTCATTTTACCTTTTTATTTTTTTAACTTGGCGATATTTTTTAGACTTGGCGATATTTTTTAGATGCATTAAGCTACTTTTAATACTTTTTTCGTCTTTCTTTTATTTTTAACGGGAAAGTAGGCTAAAAAAGTAGCGACTACAAACTACTTTTGAATTGCAGTCGCTACTTCGCTACTTTTTAAAAACAAAGAAGTAAAAAGCATACACCGTTTGAGGATTGATCGAAAAAATTCGAAAAGTGGTTTACATTAATAAATTAACTCGTTTGAGTATGGAATAGAACAAGGAATTGTCTTTGAACTTATTTGTTATTTTTCCTTTTCGTTCCTTTTTAGATTTTTTAAAATAATTTTTCGAATATTCGTCACAAGAAAGGATTCAAAAGTTGAAAGAAATCAACCTTCATTTTTTTTTTTTTTTTAAATTTTTTGCCAGGGAATATTTAGGAACATGAAAATTATTTGAAAGAATATAAAAAATATGATGCCAAATAAACCAATCATATCAAACAGATAGAATGTATTTCGTCAAAATGATGTATCTAAGGATCAACTCATATTTTTATGGTTCTTATTTCTCATAGCTTGCGCTGCTGTTCTTGTGCAAGATTTGCACCAGTTAAGTCAACTAAACCTTGATTTTTTCCTTTGTTCACTTTAAAAAAAAAATTTTTTATTTATTTATTTATTTTTTTTTTCAATCAAAAGTAGTTTCGAGAAATCGCTACAAACTACTATTTTTTTCATATCGCGCTACTCACTACTCTACTTTTTTTTAAAAAATAGTGCGCAACACTACAAATTACTAAAAAATGTAGCTACTACAGTAGTTTCGCTACTTGTAGCGCGCAACTTCCGATTACTGATTCAGAGTTACATACAGACAACTGGAACACATCACCGTGTAATAATATAGATCTGTACACCTCAAAACCAGACTAACGTCAGAAGTCTATTTTCGTCACTTTTGAGTAGAGGGCGAACACGAATGTCGGAAACATGCAAAGGATGGGACTCGAGCTCTTTTCACGCTGCTAAATAATTGTGAAGGAATTACTTTTCGAGAATAATGTTCCGATGGGTCGATGCGGAATAAGATTCAGCGAGCAATGCAGCAAAAAAGTGAAAATCGCCATTTTTGGACTTACGTCGTAATGGTTCTGAGGTACAGAGTTTAGCCTTTAGTTTCAACAATAGTATTAAATATGTTACTTTTATATTTGCAAAGAACGTGAATTTTATCTTTTATTCAGAGTTACATACAGACAAACCCACGAGTGAAACTAATAAAAGCGTATTAAAAAGTCGCTCAGAAGGATAAAAATAATCTATAATATTAAAACTTGACCTTATGCATCTCTATGTATCTATAATTGTATGAATGCCCACGAACTGGGCCTTGGCTATATGAACGACCATATGGGGGGGGGGGGATCAAGTGGGCTACAAGCTCCCGCCCCTCCCCCAGAAATGAGTACTTCCTTGCTTTTACTACTATTTTTTTTTTTTTTTTTTTGAGAAAATATAAAAACATTTCTTCTTCGTTCATTAATGCATAAGTTATTAAAAATGTCATTTTTTAAAAAAATATGCTGAAATTTCTTTCTAGGGGAAAAATTTCCTGCTAACCATGGGGAAAATATCAGAGCCCGCCCCTCTTAAATGTCGCACATGTGCGTCCATTCGAAAATTTACCGGATCGATCTCGTACCTGTACGGTTCCGGGTTTGATGCCGGCCGGTCGAATATCCTCTGTGTTCTCTAATGGCGACTGGGGCACGTTAAATATGTCGTGATCTCAGAGTCCTTCGAGTTCTCTTTCCAGATCAAAACCTCTGAGGGTGCTGAAATAGAAGTTGTGCGGCTTCTGGTTTGGATCTAAATGATGAAAATGTTGTTAGTTGATGCTTCCATCTATCGTGTGTGTCGGGGCTAAAATCGGACTTCCAACTTAATAGTGCTCTGTTAAATGGACGGAAGAGCCTAAAATCGGGTAGCAGCGTCTGCTTGGGGTTGGATATCCGAGTGGTTAAAGTAACTACGGCAACATATCTCATGCACTCCTCGAGAAAGGGCGTGAGTTGAGAGTTGAACCAGGTATTATAATGTTCGAAGTTTTGCTTCTTGAACAGTCCAGTATCCTCTCTGTTTAACTTTTATTCACGGAGACATTAATAAAAATCACAAATCGTAACAACTTTTTGTTAGAGCATTATAATCGTAATCGTAATCTGGTATTTTTCACGCTTGTAATCGTAATCGTAACCGATAGCGTTTTCTCAGAATCGACTCCAAGCCTGCTTAGGAATGAACTATACCCTCCGTAAAAAGAGGAGGCGGCCGGAAGTAAAATTAATTCCCCCCTCTCCCCACTTTTTTCTTATGGTTGTCATAGTTACGGTGCTGTGGACTTTTTTCTCACTTAGCTTTTGCAACAATGGTTAAATTCAAACGATTAAAATTGTTTTGTGCGAAAACTATTATTCAATCAACGTTAATAAAATACTTTTTGAAGTATTTATGTAACGGATACTCATGATGGCAGGTCCTGCTGAAACAAACTATTTAGCGCCAGATTTGTTAGAAAACGTTGATAAATAACTGAGATATGAGGACGTAAATATAAGCCTAAGTCTAATTCAACAAACATACAATAAATGAAATGCCTCAACAGCAGTGTTTTAAAAAAGAGTGAAACTGTTGTCTTTCGTGCGGTTTCCATTTATTCGTCGCCAGGGCCTGATTAAGATATCACGGGGCCCTAGGCCAAATACTTTTTTTAGCCCCCCCCCCCCCCCCCACAATGAATCTTTTCAATTTTAAGCGTGGGACAAAACAAATTTAGGCATTGACTACAACAAGTTTAGCCATTTGGGGGCCCCTAAACTGTGGGGGCCCTAGGCCGCGGCCTAGTTGGCCTATTCAGTAATCAGGCCCTGGTCGTCGCCTAACATCTCAACATATAACCTAGATTAGCTTTTCTAAAACATTTAATGAAAAGAAGTTTCTGGGGCGAGCCGCTGAACCCTGATCCTTCACCTGAGATTGCCGAATACAGCCAAAATACGTTTCTAGGACTTCAATTTGAGAAAATTTCCTGTTGAGGGCCCCCTAACCTGACTGTAATGTTCATACGGATAACTTAAGATTTCACTTCTAAAATTTTCTACACGCGAGCCCCGAACATTTTCTTCCCAAAGATAGTACAAAATTTATTTCAATTTCAAAAGACAATTTCAGGCGGGGGGGGGGGGGGGGGGTCCCGAAACCCGACTTTTATATACACTGTTAAAAAAATGTCCTGAAAATAACAGAAAAATATACGGCAGCTGAGTTGCCGGAGTTCTTCCGTTTCGTTAATTATACTTCCGTGATTTTACAGAAGCTCCGATCCTCATTTTTCCGTCACTAAATTCTCCATTCTTCATTTTTCTGTTTCTTTCATTTCTCAATTTTCCGGTGCGCGCTCCTTTTTTCGTTGCTCGGTTTTTGCTATTTCTCATTGTCCCACATTAATCGTAGTACCGATTAATCGGTCAACTTGCCGATTAATCGGAGAAAAAAATATTTCTTTTTACTACTCACTAAAGTATACCTTCACCACGAAACTATGATAATTACTCATATTAACAGTAAATAAATGAAATTTTCTGCAATCCTTACTATAAAATGCAGCATGAAAGTGTACAGATTTTAAACAAAGCAAATATTTTTGGGTAAAACTGATTGGAACATTAAAAGAAAACCTCTGTTAAATCCCTGAACTTTTAAATTTTAATGTGAAAGCATAAATATTTCATTTCATTTACAATCAGTCAGATGTTTGAATTACTTCAGGGATGCTCGAATAAGAAACTACGATGAGTAAATTTAAAAACAAGAAATAAATAATTTTCTGCAAACCCAAGTACAACATGTAGTACGAAAGTGTAGTGTAGTAAGTAAAAAAAAAGTGTACAGAGTTTAAACAAAGCAAATATTTTTGGGTAAAACTGATTGGAACATTAAAAGAAAAACCTCTGTTAAATCCCTGAACTTATAAATTTTAATGCGAAAGCATACATATTTCATTTCATTTACAATCAGTCAGATGTTTGAATTACTTCAGGGATGCTCGAATAAGAAACTACGATGAGTAAATTTAAAAACAAGAAATAAATAATTTTCTGCAAACACAAGTACAACATGTAGTACGAAAGTGTAGTGTAGTAAGTAAAATAATAATAATAATAATAATTCAAAGAATGAAATACAAAATAGTAGTAAAAATAATAATGATAATAATTCTCTCAGCAGATATAAATGACTTAAAATTTATTATTCCTATTTTTGGAATAAATATGCACATTTTGACAATGTTGCAACATTTTTCATGTATCGATACTTTTCTCCTAAGCTAAATGCTTTTAGATAACCTGTAATTTTGAAATTTTTTCAATCTTGACCCCTAAATTAAAGTGCTTACCACAGTCCCCCCCCCCTCCTAATTTTTAAAATAATTTTCTTTCTAGGGTGTTGAAAATCATGCTAAAATCAGTATAATAATCGAAGAGCAAATGAATACTAGCTCAGAAATAGAAAAAAACTAACGAAATATATTCCCAGACGGTAAAAAGCTGTTGTAGACATTAAAGAATAATCTACTAAATGATAGAACAATAAAAAATGAAATTAATTACCAATATGCAAGGAGTTCTTCAAAGTGTAGAAGACTTTTGTGAGATCAAGTTCTTGGTACTTTTTGGGGATTATTAATTTCCTGAAAATCAGGTTTTGTTATAATATTAAAATACTTCACGAAGTTTTGTTAAAAATAGATCATAGATTTCATTATTAAACACCCATTCTTAAATATTAATTTTAATTGACGAAAAAAGCTCTATTTCATGGAAAATTGTAAGTGTTCGAACACTTTTGGGAGCCACTGTATGTGTTGCTAAACACATGGTTTCGCTTAGTGCACCCATAATGACAAGTAAAAACGAATTAATACACTTACCTCCGAATCTTACTGCTTATTTTCTATAAGTAGAGTAAGAGGGGGTTGGAATTAATTCGATGAGATAGAAGAATTTTAATTTTTATACGCAAAGTATAATACTACGTTTTCTCAACCTAGAATTCCATTTGAACAGTGTGAACTAATTATGGGACAGCAGAACAGACGATAAGTAAAATTCGTGCAGTAAAATGAAGTATACTGATGGGAAATCGATTAGAGATTTTTTTCTTGTAATGTTATTCAAATGCACCGTTTTTTCTTTCAAAAGTTATGCATATAGTCGTGCTCGAATAGCGAGGCCAGTTAACTTGGACTCTCCGGGGACTATGCCGCTACAGACAGCGCAAATCTTAGCAACGCACATGCGCCATCAGTTCTCTTTCGACAGCAGATCGCTGATTAAATACACGCTCCCTTTCTTCTCAACGTGTTCGGTCTTTCTGTCAATAAAACCACGCCGACTGACCCGATTATAAATTTCTTGTGAGTACCGAACTCATTCTGGTCAAATTTTCCGAAACTTTGTTTTGTTTTGTATTTTTGCTCTCATTTATATATTTTGTGTTCAACTGCAAGCAATCAATGAACTCTTCGCTGATGCAAGAGCTGTTGTTTACGGTAGCGTGCTTGCATCAGCCGAGCTTAAACGAGTCGTGGTTTATTGAGTTTTTTTTTTTTGCAGACCAAGATGAACACGAGTTTGACGTCGAAGGAGATTCGACAGCAGTTTCTGGACTTCTTCGTCGAGAAATATGAGCACAAGTACGTCCACTCGTCCCCTGTCATACCGCACGATGACCCAACACTTCTCTTCGCCAACGCGGGCATGAATCAGGTATTTAAACATGGCCTTGCGCCAACGAAAGTTCTGCTTCTAGGTGCGCTCATCAAAATCTGGTGCAGTTGTAACTGCTGTAAACTATGAAGTATAATTTCTTTCCAAAAATGATATTGCCCTAAGTAAAAGTCCAAGTTAAGGGCCGTCCATAAATGATGTGACACGTTTTTTGAAAAAATTGACACATCATCAACTCCACTTTCATTAAGTGTCACACTTCAGCTCCCAGGCCTGTCATTTTGAATTTTCCAGGCAGAGAAGTAAAAGTGTACAATGTAAATTATACCAAAAAACTATGCTAAAAAATATGTAAACAGATTGAAAGACCAAGCATTCTCGGCACTGTAAAATTTGACTTATTAAAATTAGGGATGGACCGGATAGTGATTTTGCCGGACATCGGATGTCCGGAGGCCCACCTCGAGCCGGATACCGGATATCCTGAATTATACCGCAGGATATCCAGCATTACAATTACATGGCATGTTCCCTTTTTTATGTAATGCAGCTTCAAAACAATAAATCAGAGCATATATAAGGGGAAATTTTATATTTATGGGTTAATCCAGCCAAAATGGTACAAATACAAATGTGACGACCAGCAGCAGGCTCTGGGCCCGACTGGGCTGGTCCTAGTCAAATTAAAGATCCCAATGAAGATCAATGGCCCTCTTAAAGCCATCTACTCCATTGCTCCTTACTGTCTGCTCCGGTAAACTGTTCCAAGTTCCCACTACCCTGCTAAAATAGTAATTTTTTCGAATTTCCAGATTAGCCTGAGATTTAAACAGCTTATAACAATGACCCCTTGTCCTGTTTTCCGTGCAAAAATCTAACCCTGCAACATCATTCATTTTAATAAATTTAAATAACTGAATCATGTCTTCTCTGGTTCTCCTTTGCTCAAGACTTTAATATTAAGCATTCTAAGTCTGGAATCATAGTCTAAATTGGAAAATCCATTCACTAATCTTGTAGCCCTTCTTTGTACCCTTTCCAATAAATTAATATCTTTCTACAAATAATGTCAGAATTTTTCGAGTTAAATTTATCAAATGAAGTAATTTTCGCCAACTAATCATTGTTTTAAAAATTATTCTCTGTTTGTTTGCATAATAAAGAGTAAATGCCTTGTATATGAGTCATTCATGAAGGGTTTTGAATAGTTTGACCACTTTAGAGGGGACAAACGAGGTTTGAAAAATATATTTCTAATCGTAAAGAAAAGTTAATTATAGAACAAGTATAAAATGGAGTAAACATCCTAAAACTAGTTCTGTCTGCATTTTCAAGAAAAATTATTTTTTGCACCATTAATGCGACTGTAACAGAGTAGACATCTCACCGTTCAAATTAACTATCATCAGCAAAGAATTTAAGGCTTATCTTAGTTGCCGACTATATAATTCAATGTAGCAAAGTAATCACAGCAGATACATTACTTGTACTTCTTCAAAAAAATATCCCATTGAATGCAATTGCTTATTTTATTTCTGAAAGGCTTGTAACAGAGTAGACAGTTTGAAACATAAAAAATCTAGGAACAATGATAAATGAGTGTTTTTCTAAAAATTTTTTGTTTACATACATAAAAATCAGCAGAAAGGATGTCAGACACATTTTTTGTGCTGTGCATTGCAAAGGATTTTGTTGTTGCATTTCAGCTTAATCTTAAATTGCATTTTAAGTCCTAGCAATTTGAAGCTGGGGCAGATCGTATTTTCCTTCTTTTGCCAATTTTTTTTTTTTTATTTGAGTCCTTTATAAATGGTTTATGCCTAAATAAGTAATACTTTGTTACACACAATTAGATGGAGAACAAATAAAAAAATACAATTAATTGGTGGTAAATATTAAAATTAATTACCAAAATTCTGAAGTATCTGGACTGATTTGCACCATTTTCGCTGAAATGACCGACATATTATTATTATTAAAAATTATTCTAAACATGTTCAACTTTAAAAAATGAATTAATCAACTTATATCTAAATAACTAACTTAAAGTTTTACTCAAATTCCAAAAAAGAAAATATTTTATTTCTAAAGATGTAAATTAACATCTTGAATACAGTTGACTCTCAATAGGTCGAAGTCCCAAGGGCTTAGAGTTATCGATAGTTTGAGTGATAAGCAGTTCCTAACGTCTTTTCCAGAATTTGGGAGCAAATGAAAACTTTGAAATAAAGGTATTGTTACAAATCTTGTAAATAGTTGTTGTTTTACCTGCCTTGCATCATTTTCACTAGTTTTGGTTTTATCTGGCGACATGTTGCAAAAGTATCTGAAGATATCACTTTTATCACTTGTATACCGGCCCTGTAACGTTTTGTAGTTTTTACACTTGCCCTAACTTTGATAAGCGTGAAGACATTTTTTCGCTCGGAGTGGTTTTTCTTTTTATTGCTAGAACTTTCGTGAATGGATTAGTCAAGTTATGAATAACAGAATACTGAGATTTTGCTTGAATGTTGTCGGAATTTCGTTTCGAGTATAAATAGCTGGCCTTGAACACAGTCAGTTAGTTCTTTTCAGATTTTGATTTCTGGAGACTCGTTTTCATTCGCATGGGCGGATGGTTGTTTTGCTTTTGTAATTTCTTAATTACTGTTCACGTTAGATACATGGTGCTGAGTTACTGTTGAGAGTACAGTGTACTGTTTTGCTACCTAATTGCTGGATGTTTAGCAATTGTTTCCTGCTCCTTTTGTAAATAAGTGTACATACTTGTAAATAAATTTATAGTTACTTCTTCAAGATTGGAATGCTCATTTAAGAAAGTTGAAGGTGCTACGGACTCGTTACAGTATATTTGAGTTTATGAAGCTTCGAGTTATAGAGACTCGATTAAATGTTATTGAGGATCATGCTCAACATGTTCTCGAGGAGTTACGGAGCGGCGTGACAGACGTGAACAGATTCTAATAGCAGAGAAATATCTTTTCTGAAAGGACGGGATTACAAAAAGAAAGAACAAAACCAAGTGCAAGATTCAAAATTTCTTTACCCGCATTCAAACTCTCTTTCAAAAAAAAAAAAAAAAAACCGCATGGCTAAGTTGCGACGATTCATGGGCAGTGTTTGCATTATCTAAGTGGCAGTGTACATTCTGGACACTTTCGCCAATGTTAGATAGGTTATTTATGGTATTATTTTCAATTATAATAAAGCAATAATAGTGGCAAAGTAAAAAATATCTAATTACAACATCATTGGGTGTTAGTAGATCGCAATTTTTGTTAGAAGTACAAAAACTAAAAATAAAAACATTCAATAAATAAAATAATTTGAGAATTTATAAATATTAAAAGCTACTGCGATTAATTTTTATGAGCTAATGATATGATCGTAAGTTTTTTTTTACCCTTTTGTCGCACATTAGTCCTTGAAGGTTTGTAGCTTTTTCTTTCTAAATATTTTAGCTAAAATATTTCTGAAAAGCTGAAGACAATCATACTTTATCTGGAAATTATGAAAAATCAAATATGCAGAATGCTTCCATGTCCAAATAACATATAATTTTTGATTTAGAAGCAAAAATTGGTAAAAAGGAAAGATGAAAAGTAATTACATCATCTAAAAGGTTTATCAAACAATGAAATTTTTAACTAAGATTTTTATAAAAAAGAAAATATTCAATTAGGTCCTCACATCATACCAGATAACCGTCACATCAATTCTAGCTCCCACATCAATACCGGATATTTTGCCGGATATCCTGTAAAAATCTTCCAGATATCTGGAGCGGTCGGCTGGATCGGATACCAAATATCGGCCGGATATCCGGTCCATCCCCAATTAGAATTATTTTCTTTAGGTGGCCAAAATATGCCTTTGCCGATGGGGCCAAAGTTAGCCAGCCCGCCCCTGGGAGTAAATGAAGGCTTTTCTTTAACAAGACTGTCCGGAATTAGAAACTAGTAAAAAAGCCTACTGGTCCTTCGGACTAGTCAGTATGAACATGTACTGGTCCACAGGTAACATGACTGGTCCGTTTTAAATTTAATACGAGAAATGTTCGTACTTAAAATCATTTACTTTATGATTACTTTTATTTTTAATAAAACTTTCATTTGTAACTCATTGATTAAACATTAAAAAAGCACTAAATTTCAACACATATATATTTAATGTAAAATTACTACAACTGCTCTTTCAGTTCACAAAATAGTGAAACATTAATATTAAATTGATTAATATTACATTTTATTACATTTCATCTTAGAAATTGCTTCATCAGAACTGCTTTTCATTTTGAAATCATTATTATTATGAGGGGACCCACTTGCTCTAATAGGGAAAAACTCTGGGCTAAGTGGGAAAAATTTAACCTTTAAACACTTGTTAATAATACTTTGTGTAAAAAATCAGATTGCAATGTGTACTTCATGTTAAACTCTACAAGAAAACTTAATAAACATAGAAAAAATAATGAAAACCAACCTTTAAAGACTACTTTGAAAAATGTTGCTTGAACTCGCAAAAAAAAAAAATGTGGAAAATTTTTTGACCTAAATTTATGTGATCCAATAAAAAGTTCCATGGAACTCAAATATATGCTAAAGCAATCACTGTGAAGAAATTTGACATGTTCAGTAGAAAAAAGTACAAAAATCATAGGCGTGCTTATTTCAGCTTTAAGGGGGATGGCCCACTTACCCAACCACCCTTAAATGTAGTTTTGAGTAATATTTGAGTTTCTTAAGTAAATTAATTACAACGTTCACAATTTTGTTTTCTTTTGGTCCCATTCAATATGAAACACCCCGTATTTGCACGGGAAACATGATCGCACTTTCAGATAATCTTCCGTAGTTGGAGCCGATCTTCCTGGAGCAGCTGCAATTTCGTTTTACCCAAACGAAATATAAATATTTAGATCACATTTATATTTCATTGTAACTGCTTGATTTAATCGTGTGTGCAGATATGTCAATAAACTGGCCTCATATGTTTTGTACCTGGACTTTTATTTCACGTCTTAATACCACAGTATCATTTGTATTTAGATGAGGTGATGAGAATACTTACCTGATTAGACATTTTATGGCCATCGATCTCTTCTCATTCGCCAGGAAGGTCTCTGTTGACTCGGTTTTTCTCCCGCGCATAGTAACGTCAGTGTCAACTTAAGTTGCAAACAAGTATAGTTACAGAAAAGCAATGTTTACATGGGAGATAAGATTGCACTACAAAATAATCTTCCAGTTCGGCGGATGAAACAAATATTAATTTCTGGCTCTTTGCGTTTTTCCCTTATGCAGGGACCGCGCTAAGCGTTCGCCATCTCGCCAAATGCGATAAAATAGAAAATTCGGCGAAAAAAATTCTGATTTGGCTTAAGTATTGGCGAATAGAAAATTGTCAGAAATTTTCACTTGGGAGAAAAATACACTCATTACATTAAAAAAACAAACAATTAAAATTCTTTGACTAAAACTCTTGAAGTTTGGCTAAGACTTTTGAAATTTGGCTAATTTACTGGCTAACAACTTAAAATCCTTAGCACAGTCCCTGCTTATGGTTGTCTTGGTTACAGCGCTGTAGACTTTTCCCACTCAGCTTTTGCAACAGTGGTTGACCTTTAGGAACCGGGCGGTACACATGTTGTACCATGTCTTTTTTCTTCAGAAGGCAGGGTTGAAATTTTCACTCAAACCCTTTGGAGCCGTGGATTTTTTTAAGGTTTCATGTGTCTGGTATGACAGTTTGTACCTTCTCTTTTCAATGGAAAAAAAATCTGTGGTTCAACTGTCGTACTACCTGGGTCGAAAGAAAAATTTCTACATGAACAGCCCAGTTCCAAAAGGTTAAATGCAAACGATTAAAATGGCTTTGTGTGTGAACTATCATTCAATCGACGTTAATAAAATACTTTTTGAAGTAAATTGTAATGTAGGGGTGCACAACCTTTTTCAGTGAAGGGCAACTTGCTTAACTGGAGCTCTATTGGAGGGCCGCATGCAAACTCATCATTTGGAGGGCTCATGAAGGCAATTCCCCCCCCCCTTGCAGGCTTTGAGAAATTGTCACATTTATATAAAAAAAAACCCTTAGATATATTTTGTCATTTTATTTACATTGAGTACATATTCTTTGCCCCCCCCCCCCCCAGGAAAATTTAAAAAATGATGGGCCTGGCAGCTTGCACCCACAATTTTGCTGATGTTAATAAAATTGTAATATTGAAATATTGAATCTTTTCGCTAAATGATTTCTTGAGGAAAAAATACTAATTTTATAAAAACACAAACTGCAAAATATTTCATAACCATGATTCACAGTAAAATGGTAAACCTTTGTCAGTGAAGAAAAGTATTGAGCTTCTGATGCTAAGCAGTCTTTTGCAGAGGCTGAAAACATTGCAGGTTTTGGAAAAGGGGTTACATGCCTGCAATTTTTTTGCAACTTAGTGCTTCAATAATGTTGAACCTTATCACTTATTGAAACTAAGAAATTAAACATTTTATTCAGCAATACAAAATCAATATAGTTCTTGTCGTGTATCCAAGTGTAAGAAGCAGAGGCAGTGGACTAGGATGGTGAATGCTAAGAACATATTTATTAAGAACAAGTAAACGGTAAGAACATAAACGAGGTTAAAAGCACAAGATAAAACATGACTACATGACTAGATACATAGCGACTACCAACAGCCGAGCTGCAAGGTGAATTACCAGGATAACTAACTAGGAGGACTGCACGTGCAACATTTTATACTCTGGTATGACGTCATCTGCTCGATCCAGTGTTACGCTTCACTTTACTTCAATCTTCCAAGTACGGAGGGTTTAGCATTGTGGCTCAACACCCCCTCTCAATAATAAACCCGTAAAATTCAAAAGCATCAATAAAACACATTAAAGATAATCAATAAAACATCCATATAATATACAAGTAAAAATCAAGTATAAGATAATACATTTTTCACATTTAATAAATTCAAACATTTGTAATGCTTTGGAGCAGGAAGTGGCTTTGTAAATATATCAGCAATCATAACTGACGTAGGGATATGTTCTAGAGAAATAATTTTATTATTCATTAACGTGTCTCTAATAAAGTGGTGCCTTATATCAATGTGTTTAGTGCGACTATGATATAAAGAAGATTCTGCTAATTTTAAAGCTCCATGATTATCAACATAAATTTTAATTTTCGATAAATCCATTAATTCTAATTCGTTTAGTAATTGCTGAAGATATAACGCTTCTTTACATCCATCGGACAAACTCATGTACTCTGCTTCAGTACTGCTTAAAGCTACAGTTTTTTGCTTTTTCGATTCCCAAGAAATAGTACCATTACATAACATAAAACAAAATCCAGAATATGATCGCCTATCTTCAACATCATTACCCCAATCTGAATCAGTATAGCCAAACGTATGAAAATCATCTCCATTAAAAACTAAGCCGTAATTAATAGTTTTCTTTAAGTACCTTAAAATTCGTTTAGCTGCATTCCAATGTGTTTTATCGTAACAAGTTAAAAATTGACTTAATTTGCTAACACAATAAGAAATATCGGGCCTAGTACATACAGCCAAGTAATTTAAACTTCCAATTAATTCTCGATAAGGTAACGATTCATCAATAATTTTAGCTTTGACTAACTTATTGCCAACTTCCATGGGAGTACTAGCAGTATTACAATCAGTCATATTAAATCTATCCAGTAATTGTTTTATATAGTTTTGTTGACACAATGTAATCACACCTTTAGCATTTTTGAATTCTATCCCTAAACAGCGATTTGCTTCTCCAATATATTTTACATTTAAAGATTCACTAAGGTGTTTATGTAATTTCTGAACAATGTCTGAATCTTCACTGATAAGCAAAAAATCATCGACATAAACACTTAAAATTGTTAAAAAACCATTTTTTCGCATATAAAAAAGACATGGATCACTCACCGTATTTAAAAATCCGAAATTTGTTAAAATTTGTTTTAATTTAAAATACCAACAACGACCACTTTGTTTTAATCCATACAAGGACTTTTTTAGCAAGCAAGTTTTCTTCCCGTTATCAATATCACCAAGCATTTGTTTCACTTTGTTACACAACACAGTATCACATGCATTTTCCATTAAATATTTCAAACCAACTTCAAAATGTTTGGGAATTTTCATATACACAGTTTCATCCAAAATACCATTTAAATAAGCAGTTGTAATATCAAATTGATGAATTTTTACTTTTAATTTTGATGCTAATGAAACCAATAATCTTACAGAACTTAATCTAGAAACTGGAGAGTATGTCTGATTTTGAAAATAATTTATGTCGGGAACTTGAGAGAATCCCTGAGCAATTAATCTGACCTTTTTCTTCACATTATTAGCACCATTATGTTTGTTTTTCAAAATAAATCTACTACCAATTATGCCGCCGACGGAGCAAACACTCGCTGGTTTTTCTACAAGATCAAATGTGTCATTTTCAATTATACTTTTGACTTCAGAAGCGATAGCTTCGATCCAAAGATTGGACTCATCAGAATTTAGAGCTTGGTCCAGCGGTATTTCCTCAGTCGCAAGCATACAACATAAGGAAGATTCTTCTAAATCATTATCAGTACTTTCAGTAACACAAGGATCATTTTGAACAGGCATAGTTTGATAAACTTTTCTAGGTCTACCAGGATTTCCAGTTCTGACAATCTTTGGTCGCCCTGGGGCGCGTTTTAACACAGGATTATCTGCATTTAAGTTATCACTAGAATTATCATCCAAATTTTCCTCAGAACTTTCTGGCGGTGAAAAAATAAAAGTTTGAGTATCTTTATCAGACTTTAGCACATCTTCCCCATAAGGGTCAAGATTTACGTATTCGCGATTGGGAACAAGGTATTTATTTTCCAAGAATTTTACACTACGAGTAATTTCAACAGAATTCTTATCAGCCAGATAAACTCTATACGCCTTACTTTGTTCATCATATCCTAAAAATATACCTTTTATCCCTCGCTGATCAAATTTTCCTTTATTTTTCGAGTTATTCCATACATATGCTTCACAGCCAAAAACTTTGAAATAGCCAACATTAGGTTCTCTATTAAACCAAAGACTATAAGGGGTTTTACCATTTAAAGATTTCGACGGCGTTCTATTCTTAACATGGTTTGCTGTTGCTAAGGCTTCAGCCCAAAAACGAACAGGCAAACCGGACTGAATTAGTAAACATCTCGCAATATCCAAAAGAGTTCTGTTCTTCCTTTCGCTTTTCCCATTCTGTTCTGGGGTATTTTTCACAGTTAATCTACGGGAAATGCCTAATTCCTTTAAAAAATCATTAAAATAATTACCAAAATATTCCCCGCCCCTATCAGATTGAATAAATTTAATTTTGTTTCCTGATTGCCTTTCTAACAGACTTTTAACTTCGCGAAAAGCATCAAATGCATCACTTTTATGTTTTAAAAATCTTACTTCTGTCCAGTTAGAACTTTCATCAGTAAATGTTACAAAATAAGATGCACCTCCAATAGATTTCGTAGATATAGGTCCACAGACATCGGAATGAATGATTTCGCACGGAACTTTACTGTTTGTATGAGTATTTGGAAAGCTTGACCTACACAGTTTACCTTTAATACATACATCACAATTAAAATCTTTAGGCACAGGAGGCAGTTCTTTTAAGTCACGAAACGCAGAATTCAAAGTTCCTTTCTGTAGGTCAACAGCTGATGCATGTCCAAATCTAAAATGAAGTTTTACAAAGTCATACTTATCTCTTGAATCCAAAGAACAACTTGCTAGCGATGACGTATTTTCTTCTAATGCAAACACATCCGATTTAAAAATGGGCTTTTTCTTCTCGCAAGAATTCAAGTCCAAGGCAGTTGATTCAGCAGGCGAAAAGGATGGGTTTTCTTTAACTCGTGTTTTCCGTGAATTCAATATTTCCAAGCAATACAGGTTTTCTCTTCTCTTCCCGATTATTTTATCATTTCTCTTGTTTTGAAGAATTACATTGGTTTTGTTGAAGGTAACTGTATATCCCTTGTCGCATATTTTCGCTATCGAAAGAAGATTGTTGCGTAGCTCAGGCACAAACATCGCGTCGCGAATAGTTAATTCCTCCATCTGGTTATTCATTCTTGTAATGATTTTCGCATCGCCAACGCCTTCAATTCTAGTAGAGCTTTTATCCGCAAGGTTCAAACTTTTCACAGGAGTGTCTCTCAAGGAAGCAAAAAGCGATCTGTTTGAGAGAAAATGGTTTGAAGATCCGCTATCCAAGATGAACAAATTAGAAGTTTTATTTCGCACATCGTACACGGAATCACATTCGATGTTCGAACAACTTTTGGGATGTTGCTGAGTGGTCTTGCGGTACATTCTGTTGGTATGTCCTCTTGTATTGTTAATTCCTTGCTCATTTGTGCGTCCCTGCTGAGGGTATCTTTGAGCTTGATTAAAATGATCGTTCTTAAAATTTGGTTTTCGATTAAAATTGTTTCTTCTCTTCACATTTGCAAAATAAGCACCCGAAACGTCACTGCTATTCTTGTCATTCTTGCGCGCGTTGAATTCTTCGGTTATCTTGATTTTTAAGGCCTCCGGTTTCGGCAACTCATCTCTAGTCTCAATTGCAACGCGAAAATTTTCAAAAGTGCTCGGTAAACTATATAGTAGCATAATAGTAAGGAGCTCATCATCAATGTGTATTTCCAGGTCTTGCAGCTGGTCAACCAAGTTGAAGAATTCGCGCAGATGATTTCGTACATCGTTTTCACCTTCCTTCATCTTTAAGTGTAACAGTGACTTCAAAAGTGTAGCCTTTCTGGCAGGACCCGTGGATTTGTAAATCTGTGAGAGCTTGCTCCAAATTTCTTTTGCCGTCGTGCATTTCTTGATTTGTTTTAGTTCCACTGGTTGGATGCATAAGATTATATCAGCCATAGCTTTTTGGTCGCCAGCATTCCACCTTGAAGATCCATCAACGTCGGTTCCTTCGGGTGGGTTATCAACTATGTACTTCCAATTTTCATTTTTAATCAGCATGGCCTTCATTTGGATAGTCCACGTTTCATAATTTGATTTATTTAAAAGTTCCATCTTGTAAACTGACGCACCCGCGGCCATCTTGACGAGAGTTCGCTGGAGTAAAAAGCTATCAAAAATTTAAAAAGTTCCAATTAAAACTGCATTCACCACTGCCCCTTGAAGCTCAGGCCCATAACCTGTCGTGTATCCAAGTGTAATAAGCAGAGGCAGTGGACTAGGATGGTGAATGCTAAGAACATATTTATTAAGAACAAGTAAACGGTAAGAACATAAACGAGGTTAAAAGCACAAGATAAAAGATGACTACATGACTAGATACATAGCGACTACCAACAGCCGAGCTGCAAGGTGAATTACCAGGATAACTAACTAGGAGGACTGCACGTGCAACATTTTATACTCTGGTATGACGTCATCTGCTTAATCCAATCGTACGCTTCACTTTACTTCAATCTTCCAAGTACGGAGGGTTTAGCATTGTGGCTCAACAGTTCTAGTACAATAAGATCCAAAAAGTACTCTTGACAAAACTGCCAACAGTGCAAAAGCAACTTGGCGGCAGTGCAAAGACAAAATTCTATCATTGACTGGATATTGTACAAATGTCAAACAAAATAATGAGTTAATAAAAGAGTAATTATGATACCAAAATTTTCAAACATTATACAGCTAAAAATTCAGGGGAATGCCATGAAACCAAAATTAGCAATTGGATGGCCGAGACCGAAACTTATCTACCAATTTTTATGTATGGGTTTATTATTGATAGTTGAAATTTCTAACATGCTTGCATTTTTCTTTCTGTTGGTTAATCATGGAGGTCAGCAAGGCAACTAACTCCATCTCTTTCAACAGCTTCCCTAACAAAAACTCCCAAAAAATTTTACTTTTACGTCTTTAGATCGACAAATATCCATTCGCCACGTGCAAAAATTATAAAATGTCGGTAAAAAAAAGTGTTTGTATTTGTTTTGAAAAATACGTTGGTATTCTTGTTCAGTATGATTTGTTTGTGCACCACCCCAAAAATGGGAAGAAATTTCATTACCTAAAAGCCGATGCTAAAAGATTGCTGAAAAATTACAGGTAAAGCCTAAAATTACGCTTTGCACGTGGCATTGAAAACACATTAAAATATGTTAAAATTTCAAAGCATTTTACATATTAACGGTCAAATAAGTGGGATTTTTACCATTCAAGTTGGAAACATAATCCTTGAACAAAGAAGTATTAAATATAGTAAATAAAAATTAAGAAGCAACATTTTTCAACATGGCTGTGTTTTTTTTTTTTTTTTTTCAATTTTTTCGTCGTGGTAGTTACTATTTAATTATTAGGTTTGTTGAATCAATTCCAAGAAGCTATAATGGTCTACTGTCCACTCGTTAGTAATTGAAAATAGAAATTTTCAGGTCTTCTTTTTTTCCCTGCAGTCTCAAAATCTTTCTTCAAACAAATTTTAGAGGATTTTTATTTCGTGTGTATGGTTTAAAATCAAATCAGAAAAAACCTTTTTTTTTTACTTTTTCTTCCTCCTTCTGAGTTAAAAAAAAAGTTTGAATTTTTTTTTTCAAAATTTTTTTTTTTTTCTTTTCTCAACTCAAAAAAAAAAAAAAAAAACCCACGGGCTGCAGATTGTGCACCCCTATTGTAATGCTTACTCATGATGGCAAGCAGATGAAACAAACTATTTAGCTCTAGATTTGTTAGAAAATAATTAGAAATAATTAAGACATGAGGACATAAATCTGTACCTCAGAACCAGACTAACGTAAGTCCATTTTCGTTATTTTTCGGTAGACGGGAAAAACGGTTGTCGAATACATCGTTTTTCCCCTCTACTGAAAAATGACGAAAATGAACTTACGTTAGTCCGGTTCTGAGGTACAGAAATAAAAGCGTAAGCCTCATTCGACTAGCATAAAACAAATGAAATGCCTCGACGGCAGTGCAGGAAAAAAAGAGCGGAGCCGTTTTCTTTCGTACGGTTTCCGTGGAGACGACGCAGAAGTCTAAACTTGATGCGCCTTTTTTAAAGCGACCGAGTATAGTCACAAAAAAGCAATGTTCGCGTAGTCGCACTGTTAACCCTTTAACGCAGAATTTTTTTTCAACGTTTTCATCATACTTTGTCAATTATTTTGTACTAATTTAAATCAAAATAAGGGGAAAATATTATCCTTAGCATGTTAAGAATTTTCTGGTTATGTAATGCAGCATAGGACAGCGATGTTCCTTTCTTCGTAAAAGGTAAAATATTCCTTTACGAACGAACGAGTATCATATAACGAGTATATTATAACGAAATCAGTGTTTCGTTCTCTGGGACACCGGTGTCCCATTTCTGCTTCAAAGGGTTAAACGATTCTCTCCCCGCAGTTCAAGCCCATCTTCCTGGGGGCGGCGGACCCGGGCTCGGAGCGGGGGCGGCTGCGGAGGGCGGCCAACAGCCAGAAGTGCATCCGGGCGGGCGGCAAGCACAACGACCTTGACGACGTGGGCAAGGACGTCTACCACCACACCTACTTCGAGATGCTCGGGAACTGGTCCTTCGGGGACTTCTTCAAAGTGAGTGCGTCTCTCGTAGGCACAGACTCTGCTGTTTTCAACCCATTAATGCCTAGCGCATACATGCCAACTTGTACGTTTTTGCCGTACAATGTACGTTTTTTTGCCCCATTGTACGATGGTACGGGAAAGGTGTAAAATCGTACGTTTTTTGCAGATGTTTCAACAATTTCAGTTTTTTTTTTTTTTTAATTACAACTAAATTCCAGCTATTAGGCATCTTTAAAATTTATCGTTGCATGTGATAATACGCGAGGGAGAGCCTGAACTTCGTCATATTTCAGCACTTAACACGTACTTCGCGGAAAACTAGTTCGCGTGGTTGAGACTGCAATCCTTTTGCATCGTGTAAATATTTTAGTATTTGCGAAAATTTTAAATTACGTTTCCAAATGCTACCTTAGGTCATTATATTTAATTACTTGTTTTAATAATTAAAAAAAATACTTTCCTTTTTTCATGCCTACCTTTTTTCTCGCGATTCTCGTAAAACCGCTTCTTTTGTTAACGTTTCAATCCTTTAACATCTTGTCAGTGTTTTAATATTTCTGATAATTGGAGGTTATTTTGACTTATTGCTATCAAAGGTTAACTTATTGCATTTTTTTAAATAATTAATAGATAAATTTATTTAAAAAAACTGATCTGTAGTCAAAAATTGCTTCCTGTGTTAAGATATCAGTCCTTTTGCTTCTGAAAGTATTTCAATATTTTTGGCAATTAGAAGTTATTCTAACATGACTGTCGAAGACTACTTTATTTTATTTTATTTTATTTTTATTCATGTTTTTTTTTTCGTACCAGCACGCTGATATTCAACACATATTTCACAGAAAATTGCATAACTGAAAGAAATTTATTCAATTGAAAATCTGAAGAAAAGTTGAAATGTTAATTAAAATAAAACTACTGAAAGTGACTCGTAAAATTACGACAACTTATTTAATGTCTGATTTTCACTAAGAAATCGGTTATTGTCTTAGTACGGTTTCGTAGGGGAAACTGTAAGATTTTCTAAGTAGACATGTTGGCAGGTATGCTAGCGTCCTTTTTTAGGGACGGTCCAAAAAGTGTCAGAATTTTCCAAAATGAACATTTCAACCAAATAATAGTGTTCAATGAGTATCTTGGTATTGTTCAATTCGTTGTTAACAGATTGCAGCACATAACCATGAAAAGGTGTGTTCTGTAGCAGTTTTAATGTGATCTTTATCAGAAATGACATGGTTCACAATGTCAAGAAAAAATGCTAAGTTTTCAAAGTTATTCCCAGCTTCCCAATTTATTTTAATTGCTGATTTTATTCCTTCTTATAAACTGTCTTTTTAAACATTATATCGTAGGCAGAAAATAATTTTAGTAAAAAAAGTATGTACCCTCTGTTGTCTATCATGTTTTTTAAGGGTCGATATTTCTTTCCTTAATAAAAAAAAAATATTTTTTACATAATATTTTTTTATTATTTTTCCTGTCCATTAAACACTGTTTGTGACCAGTATACAAAATATCTTTGTTGAAAAAATGTCAGGCATTAATGGGTTAAGAGGAGACTCCAGTTGGTCACCCTAGTCTCCCGGTTTCCCGTTTTTATTACCGTGAATAAGTGTTACTTGGACCCCAGGGGGTTACTTGAGCCCATAAAATCTGTCAGCTGTAAATGATAAAAGCTATTTTCAGTTCAATCAATCAGAGCAAATGTTTAGATAAAGAATTTATATCCAACTTCATGTAATTCATAAATATAATGTTTGTAAAAATATATTTCTTTATTTATTGTACTGTATTTTTTCATATCCCATGTCTTACATGAACCCAACACACGCTAATAATGCTTATAATAGGAAAACTAATCCTGGGTCCAAGTAACCCAATCTAAAGGCTACTTGAACCCATTAAAAAAAAATTCAGAAATTTAGTAAATGAAATAAATCAAATTTAAAGGTTACATGCTTTATTTATGGGTATTCTTTACCAATTATAAGCATTGATTGATGTCATTACACAATATTGATATAAATAAGGATTTATCTGGAACATTACTAAAATTGGGTTCAAGTAACCCTGATTTACGGTAGTTAATTTTTTTACTTAACGAGAAAGCTGAAATTTAAGAATGTCTTTTCAATCAATCATCAAAAAGTTTCACTTTCTTCTCAATAGATGGCGCCCGTTTTACTGTTCATTTTTTGAAATTTTCTACTCGTGCACATTAAACGAAGCTCGTGCTTTGCCGAAAATGGCATCTAGGGATTTAGGTTTCTATCCTTTTGCATCTTGTAGATATTTCAATTATATTGAAAGTTGGAAGTTATTTTAATATATACTACTAAATATCCACTTATTTTATTCTTTATTTTTTTTCTCTCTTTATTTATTTTTATTGATAATTTTCGTTTAATTGCTATTTTGTATTTTTATATCTTCTACTAATTAGTTAAAATCTCTAAAAAAAGAAAAACAAACAAAAAAATAATCCTATTTCATTTTAAATTTATTGTTCATGTGTTTTAAAAGTTTAATATCATAATCTTAAAGTGAATTACGTCGCTAGTGAGTCATGTGGTGAAATCTGTTTTTTAATACGCTTTTATTAGTTTCACATTTGGGTATGTCTGTATGTAACTCTGAATAAAAGATAAAATTCCCCTTCTTTACAAAGATAAAAATAATATATTTAACGCTATCATTAGTATTGATGAGAGATTATATTTTAAACAGAAAAATCATTTTGAAGAACACTACACTACACTCTGAGAGTGAAAAACTTCCAAAACTACAACTTACTTGTTGTCAAACTTTATGTCATAACTTCAAAGAAAAACTGTTGCCACAGAATCAACTTAACAAAATTTCAAAGGCTGACTTAAAATAGGTACAGGAGCATTATTTAAACTGTAATGGGCATTAATTTTAATAGTATGTGTGTGTATCGTGTGTACTGACTTAAAATAGGTACAGGAGCATTATTTAAACTGTAATGGGCATTAATTTTAACAGTATGTGTGTGTATCGTGTATACTGACTTAAAATAGGTACAGGAGCATTATTTAAACTGTAATGGGCATTAATTTTAACAGTATGTGTGTGTGTATCGTGTGTACTGACTTAAAATAGGTACAGGAGCATTATTTAAACTGTAATGGGCATTAATTTTAACAGTATGTCGTGTGTACTGACTTAAAATAGGTACAGGAGCATTATTTAAACTGTAATGGGCATTAATTTTAACAGTATGTGTGTGTATCGTGCGTACTGACTTAAAATAGGTACAGGAGCATTATTTAAACTGTAATGGGCATTAATTTTAACAGTATGTGTGTGTGTAGCGTGTGTACTGACTTAAAATAGGTTCAGGAGCATTATTTAAACTAATGGGCATTAATTTTAACAGTATGTGTGTGTATCGTGCGTACTGACTTAAAATAGGTACAGGAGCATTATTTAAACTGTAATGGGCATTAATTTTAACAGTATGTGTGTGTAGCGTGTGTACTGACTTAAAATAGGTTCAGGAGCATTATTTAAACTGTAATGGGCATTAATTTTAACAGTATATGTGTGTATCGTGTATACTTACTTAAGATAGGTACAGGAGCATTATTTAAACTGTAATGGGCATTAATTTTAACAGTATGTGTGTGTATCGTGTGTACTGACTTAAAATAGGTACAGGAGCATTATTTAAACTGTAATGGGCATTAATTTTAACAGTATGTGTGTGTTTATCGTGTGTACTGACTTAAAATAGGTACAGGAGCAATATTTAAACTGTAATGGGCATTAATTTTAACAGTATGTGTGTGTGTATCGTGTGTACTGACTTAAAATAGGTACAGGAGCATTATTTAAACTGTAATGGGCATTAATTTTAACAGTATGTGTGTGTATCGTGTGTACTGACTTAAAATAGGTACAGGAGCATTATTTAAACTGTAATGGGCATTAATTTTAACAGTATGTGTGTGTGTAGCGTGTGTACTGACTTAAAATAGGTTCAGGAGCATTATTTAAACTGTAATGGGCATTAATTTTAACAGTATATGTGTGTATCGTGTATACTTACTTAAGATAGGTACAGGAGCATTATTTAAACTGTAATGGGCATTAATTTTAACAGTATGTGTGTGTGTATCGTGTGTACTGACTTAAAATAGGTACAGGAGCATTATTTAAACTGTAATGGGCATTAATTTTAACAGTATGTGTGTGTTTATCGTGTGTACTGACTTAAAATAGGTACAGGAGCAATATTTAAACTGTAATGGGCATAATTTTAACAGTATGTGTGTGTGTATCGTGTGTACTGACTTAAAATAGGTACAGGAGCATTATTTAAACTGTAATGGGCATTAATTTTAACAGTATGTGTGTGTATCGTGTGTACTGACTTAAAATAGGTACAGGAGCATTATTTAAACTGTAATGGGCATTAATTTTAACAGTATGTGTGTGTATCGTGTGTACTGACTTAAAATAGGTACAGGAGCATTATTTAAACTGTAATGGGCATTAATTTTAACAGTATGTGTGTGTTTATCGTGTGTACTGACTTAAAATAGGTACAGGAGCAATATTTAAACTGTAATGGGCATTAATTTTAACAGTATGTGTGTGTGTATCGTGTGTACTGACTTAAAATAGGTACAGGAGCATTATTTAAACTGTAATGGGCATTAATTTTAACAGTATGTGTGTGTTTATCGTGTGTACTGACTTAAAATAGGTACAGGAGCAATATTTAAACTGTAATGGGCATAATTTTAACAGTATATGTGTGTGTATCGTGTGTACTGACTTAAAATAGGTACAGGAGCATTATTTAAACTGTAATGGGCATTAATTTTAACAGTATGTGTATCGTGTGTACTGACTTAAAATAGGTACAGGAGCATTATTTAAACTGTAATGGGCATTAATTTTAACAGTATGTGTGTGTATCGTGTATACTGACTTAAAATAGGTACAGGAGCATTATTTAAACTGTAATGGGCATTAATTTTAACAGTATGTGTGTGTGTATCGTGTGTACTGACTTAAAATAGGTACAGGAGCATTATTTAAACTGTAATGGGCATTAATTTTAACAGTATGTGTGTGTATCGTGTGTACTGACTTAAAATAGGTACAGGAGCATTATTTAAACTGTAATGAGCATTTATTTTAACAGTATGTGTGTGTGTGTGTATCGTGTGTACTGACTTAAAATAGGTACAGGAGCATTATTTAAACTTTAATGGGCATTAATTTTAACAGTATGTGTGTGTGTGTATCGTGTGTACTGACTTAAAATAGGTACAGGAGCATTATTTAAACTGTAATGGGCATTAATTTTAACAGTGTGTGTGTGTATCGTGTGTACTGACTTAAAATAGGTACAGGAGCATTATTTAAACTGTAATGGGCATTAATTTTAACAGTGTGTGTGTGTATCGTGTGTACTGACTTAAATAGGTACAGGAGCATTATTTAAACTGTAATAGGCATTAATTTTAACAGTGTGTGTGTTTATCGTGTGTACTGACTTAAAATAGGTACAGGAGCATTATTTAAACTGTAATAGGCATTAATTTTAAGTGTGTGTGTGTATCGTGTGTACTGACTTAAATAGGTACAGGAGCATTATTTAAACTGTAATGGGCATTAATTTTAACAGTGTGTGTGTGTATTGTGTGTACTGACTTAAATAGGTACAGGAGCATTATTTAAACTGTAATGGGCATTAATTTTAACTGTATGTGTGTGTGTGTACTGACTTAAACTTGGTACAGGAGCATTATTTAAACTGTAATGGGCATTAATTTTAACAGTATGTGTGTGTGTGTATCGTGTGTACTGACTTAAAATAGGTACAGGAGCATTATTTAAACTGTAATAGGCACTAATTTTAACAGTGTGTGTGTGTGTCTTGCAGCGCGAGATCTGCCACTGGTCGTGGGAGCTGCTGACCGAGGTGTTCGGTCTGTCGGCCGACCGACTCTACGTGACCTACTTCGGGGGAGACCCGGAGGCCGGCCTGGAGCCGGACGTGGAGTGCAGAGACATCTGGAGGGAGGTGGGGTGAGTAGAGGCCTCTTCCTTGGTGCGCGTTCGAACGACTGCAGCGTTTTTCGACACGGTAAATAGTGTGGACCGACCAGTGAATGCACACTTAAGGTAGTAGTCTGGTAACTTATGGCTATTTTCATGACTTTTTTGGAGGGTGGTTTTTTATAGGAAAATAAAAATGAACTATCTTGAATATTTAGAGTGATTTTATTTACATATTGAAAATGTAAAAAGAAATTTGAAAAAATTAAGTAGTTTATTACTATTTTTATTGTCACTCGAAGTTGGAACTTCAAAAAAAAAAAAATGCATGTGGGTGGCCCGGGTGATTTTGGCTCTTGATGTTATCTGTAATCAAATATTTTTGATTATTCTTAATCTATAGGCATGTCATTCTGGTCGGAACTACTGAAGTTAAATTTCAAGGGTAAATAACAAAATGGCGGACTTTGAAAAAATAAAAGTCCTTTTATTTTAGCAAAGAAAGGGTTGTAAAGTAAAAAGTTAGGGGTGAAAAAATTTCTCTTTAGTACCGACGAGAACTATAAGTGTGTAGAACAGCCTGTTAAAATTTGAAAGCAATCGGTTCAGTAGAAAAAAAGTTAGGACCCGGGCCGACCAGAAAAACAGTGTTTTGAGAAAACCGCGTTTAAAGTTCAACAACAAACTCCGAGGCGCTCTAGGAAACTCATTATCACTCCCGAAATATTTCGAATTTCTGTCTGAAATTTTTTACAGTATATTCTTAAGACATTGTACTTTCAAATTAAGCAAAAAAAAAAATCGATTTTTTGAATCCAAGTTACCAGACTACTTTCCTTAAAGGTTGGACTCCGAGGCGCTCTAGGAAACTCGTTATAACTCCCGAAATATTTCAAATTTCTGTCTGCCATTTTCACAGTATATTCTCAAGACATTGTACTTTCAAATCAAGCAAAAAAAAAATTTTCGATTTTTTTTTTTTTTTTTTTTGAACTCAAGTTACTAGACTACTACCTTAAGCAAAATTTCATTTTCAAAAACTACAGCATCGTTTAAAATTGTAGCATTTGTCACATGACAGTAAAAACACTTTGGGTGATATGTGTAATTATTTTTTAAAAATATCGCTCTAATTTTTAGGTTTCGGGATCAGATTTTTTTGGGGGGCTGAAAGGAGAAAAAGTGCCCTGACCCAGTGAATGAACACACCACAGAAAACACAAACGCAGCATTTCTAGCCATTTTCTTTTTAGAAATGTATAGAATGACATGCCTACTGCTGATTCATCTAGGAAAAATGGTTTTAAAACTTATTTTTTTAAAGAAAATTAGGTGTTCATTCACTGGTCTGTATACCCTAGATGCTTTTATTCTATACCCAAGAATTGACCATATTTATAAAACAACATAACAGAACATACAACTTACAAGAACCAACTTAGAGCTCATTGCTAAAACATAGTCAACTGTTTAAATACTTTTTAGAGATGCGAAAATTTGCATACAGTTGAATCGAATAACACCCTATCGTTACTTAACGACAGAAAACAAAAATTCCGACAATATGTTAACCCTTCACTGCACGATTTTTTATATTTTCATGAAAAAAATCATATGTTACCTTTTAGTAGCTATGAGTTCAGGAAAAATGAAGAAAAAAATTAATCTTAAAAATGTGCACCAAAAATGATGTTTTAATTGTTTGTTCTACAGATGGCACAATGCACATAGCATATGCTTTGTATACCGATAAGTGTAATAATCTACAATGTATTTTGTGCCATAAGTGGTATAAACAAATTTGCCACTAAGTGTATTTAAGCATTTTTAGAACAAAGGAAATAATGACTAAGCACACTTCTAACGGAAATGCAGACACTCTTTCTTTCAAAAGCAAGAACTGTAATACCTAGACTAGTGCAACTAACTAGTGCATAAAAATCACGCTAAACTGTTATAGCAATGTTCCAGAAGGGGCGCAAAGCTCAGCTTAACTGCATTTAAATATCATCGGAATATATGAGGTTTTTTTTTTTTTTTTTGGTGTGTGCCAGATCTGGCACACCGTGCAGTGAAGGGTTAAGTCGATTGTTACTTTACTCACTCATTCTTTGATTTACTCGCTCATTGGATAAAAAATATTCTTAATAATCAAATTGCAAAGAGTTCCTTAGAAAAGTATTTTATTTTTCATTTTGCTCCATCAAAAAAAGTGAAAAAAGAAAGTTTTTTGAAGGTACAAATTTACTGTCAAGAATGAAAAATAATATTTTAGCTATTATAAAAACTAGCAGTACCCGCAGGGCCTGCGTTCGTGCAGTGAATTTTTGAAAAAAATAGAGAGAGTAATGTGTTTCTCTTTCAAAACATTTAGGCGTAATCCCGAAAACTGCCCGTAATCCCAGAAAAAGTTCATTTTGTATTGAAATGTTGAAGTCGATCTTTCCATGTTTGAATGAAATAGCAACGGCAATTAAAACTTGATTTTCAAACTTTAAGCGTGTAGTCGTTTCATTTCTATGATTTTTCAACATCCTCTTCATGGTACTGTAGGTAGAAAATGTTCTACTATAGTATTTTTCGTAATCTTTCCAATGAGACCGACATCAGGACGATACTATAATTATTTCTCTAGATACAGCCATTTTTGGGTCAAAAATTTAGATTTCGAATCAAAAAGGAACTATTCATCGAATTTTTTTCTGACCTGGTCTGACAACCTTCTCCGAGTTCACCCCGGACACACATATTTTGGAGTTTGTATTTTGTATATGGGTCATTCCAGTGAAAATGGTATAAATCAGTCCCAAGACTTTGGAATTTTAAAAATCAATTTTAATAACTACCGCCCATTAAGTGCATTTTTTTTCTTGGTTCTCCATTTAATTTTATATTATCAAGTATCAATTGTTTAGGTATAATCCATTTATAAAGGACACAAAAACAAAAAACCTTTTGTCAGAAGAAGGAGAAAATGACGTGTCCCAGCTTCAAATTGCTGGAATTTTAAATGTGATTTAAAATTAAACTGAAATGTAACAAAATAAATGACACTGCAATGCACAAAAGATGCTTCTGACACTATTTCTGCAGATTATTACGCAAATGAAAAAAAAAAATCCACAAAAAACACTATTATTTATCTATGTCCCAAGATTTTCTATGTTTCGAAATGTCCACTCTGTTACAGTCCTATTAATGATAAAAAAACTATTTTTTTTCGTGAAATTTCAGACAGACTTACAGCTTTAGACTGTTTATTCTATTTATGCTTGTTCTGTGATTGTAACTTTTCTTTATTATTATAAAGATAATTTTAAAGGCTTATTGTGTCCACTGTTACACAAAGTGATCAAAATATTCAAAATCCTTTCAAGAATGAGTCATGTACTAGCCATTTACACTTCATTGTACACAAATAAATGGAAACTCAATAAGAAAGAAATGATTAGTTTGTGGAAATTATTTAAGTTGATAATCTTAACTAAAAAGTTTGACATGATTTGTACCATTTTCGCTTTAATGACCAATACGCAGGGTGTTTTATATTGAATGGAACAAAAGAATCGTGGGGTGTGACTGCCATAATGGATTAATTCGAACTAAACAAATTTATTCTGCAACTACAGCTATGCTTACGCCGGATATTCTTTTAACCTTTTGGATCCGGGCTGTTTTTTAGCAATTTTTCTTTCGACCCAGGTGGTACGACAGTTGAACCACAGATTTCTTTTCCATTAAAAAGAGAAGGTATAAACTGTTGTACCAGACGTATGAAACCTTGAGAAAAATCCCCGGCTTCAAAGGGTTCGAGTGAAAATCTCAACCCTGTCCTCTAAACAAAAGACTTACGGTACAGCAAAGGTTAACCGATATTCCAATAAGCAGGCTCGACTGTATTGAACGCCTGTAGAAACTTGAATAAATGTAATTTTGAGGTAAATTTGAATTTTCTAAAAAATATGTATTCACCTGAGTTCTCCATGCCTTCACAATCTCACTTTCTTTTTGTCCCATTCAATATGAAACACCCATAAGGAGACTAGGGATGCATCGATAAGCAAATTGGCCCATTACCGATTAATCGGCTGATGATAATCGGCCGATTAATTGGCATAGCCGATTAGTGGTCATGAATAATATTCTTAATGCTACTAATATATAAATCACTTTTTTTCTTTCACAATTTTGATTTTAAGAATAATTAATTATTTATTTCTGAGTGGCTAATTATTTTTCTCTTTTTCTAATTTTTATTAAATAATTTCATAAAATTTCTTTGAGCAAGTTTTGCGAAAACTTACATTATGTTAACTAGACATGAAAATTTAAAAAAAAATGTATTGAGGATGCTGTGGTAAAAAGGCTAATTTAGGAGCATTTTAATGTTTTTTTATTATTGGTCGCCACTTAATTCAAGACTTTTACTCTGTGTGAAAATTGTACGGTTACCTAAAAGCACTGCTAAAGGAGAAAAATATCGACGCATGAAAAATGTTGCAACAGAGTATATATCTAATGTGTTTATAGATAATTACATTTATTTACTGGTTACAAATTTATTTACCATAATTTTTTTTGAAGGTACACTTAAAAAAGTATTTGAGAAAATAATTTTTTCACCGATTAATCGACCCAATTTTGCCGATTATAAATAATCGGCAAAGCGGCCGATTAATCGGGGCTATCGATTAATCGGTGCATCCCTAAAGGAGACTCTTTTTTTTATGTGTGCCAATGTTTTCTCTCAGGCTGCCCCCCGAGCGCATCCTGCCCTTCGGCATGAAGGACAACTTCTGGGAGATGGGGGACGTGGGGCCCTGTGGGCCCTGCTCCGAGATCCACTACGACCGGGTGGGGGCCCGGGACGCGGGGCCCCTGGTCAACGCGGACGTCCCAGACGTGCTCGAGATCTGGAACCTCGTCTTCATACAGTTCAACAGGTGACTCTTCCTTCCACCCCCCACCCTGTTACGGGCGTAACCGGCATAGTCAGATAATATAGAAGCACATGCGAACGCCATGCGTGGATACATTTGCAGCTGTGCAGATACATTTGCTGTAGATCTGTACTTCACCCAATAACACAGGCCAACAAAAAAAACCTTTTTGAAAACTTTTTTAATTTTAATAGCTGATCTTGATAGATTTTTATGTGCTGAATCCAAATCTGCTTGTAGTTTTTATGTATCACCCTTAGTTTCCAAGCAAAATGTATTTTATTATATAGTCTAATACCCATTTACAGTATATAGGGAAATCAATGAAACACTGTAGAATCGTAAAAATGGTTTGTATTTACAGTAAAATACTTGGAATAGTAATTTTATGTGATGATACAAGGTTCACTTGTCAACTGGAATTGCTTTATATTTTCTTTCCCTTTTTTCCTTGAAGCTTCTTGTGTAGCTTTTCCTGCGATGAATAGCTTGCTGAACTTCCCGGTGAAGTGACCAATCCCCCATCATGTTGTAGCATGTGTTTCAGCAGTGCTGCCAACATCATCTTTGTTCATTAGACCTATTTTTTCATGTTATCTTAACTATGAAAAAGCTGTTAAATTCTAAAAATGTTTCTTTATTTCATGAATGTAACTATAAAATGTGAATAAATGGTGGGTGATACAACTTTTTAAGCATCATATTTGGATTCAGTAACCTAAACAACATAAGAATAAGGTATTTTCATTAAAAAAGTTTTTTCATCGTTGGCCTGTGTAATTGTTCATTAATATCAATATGAAACATTGCTTATCTTCCAAATCTGTAGATAAATGATTGAAAAAGTTCACCTTTTGCTTTTATGTATACATAGGCATTGTCTTACTAAAAATTTTACCTACGCACTATACAGTAGAGTATCGATAACTCAAAGCCTTATAACTCGAATACTCCTTTATCTCAAAGTTTTCTTTGAGTCACAACCTCTTGAGAAGACAGTGGCACTTCCTATTACTCAAACTACCGATAACTCGAAGCTTTTAGCTAGTTCCTTAGGACTTCAAGTTATCGAGACTCGACTGTGTATTGCTTTTTACCTGCAGATAGTTTCGATTTGTGTGCGCAGATACTTTACATTTTTATCTTACTATGGTAACCGGACGGTCACACCCGTAACACCTGTAGACCGCTGCGTTTCAGAAACAAACTTCTTAGAAACAGGCAATACACCGCCTACTCAGTTATTTTCATCCATGGACTGCAGTTTATTATGCACTCATCAGCGTGGAGTAGGAAAGTAACCGAGCCGGAGGCAAAAATCTTCTTAAAGAGCAAAGAGAGCAAAAAACTGGGAGCAAATGTGAAATTGGAATACCAGCTCTTTGCTCTTTTAGAGGATTTTTGCCTCCAACTCTGTTACTAGGCTGATGAATGCATGCTAAGCACGAAACTGCAGTCGTGGGGTCGTGGTAGCCCGATCGGTAAGGCGTCGGACTCTTGACCGGAGGGACCCGGGTTCGATCCCAGCCGATCAAAGTGTAAAATATTCTTCCATGACCAGAAAAAATGTATATTTATTGATAGCTGAAGGTCTAGTATTATGGCCTGGCTGACATGTGGTTGGTCGAGAGCGCAGAGCTCATTTGCATATGACCGACCAATCAGGTGTCAGCTGGGCTAGTAACTGCATCCTTAACTGGTGCTGTGTTGATTTTATGGTCTTGACAGTCTCATTCAGTCTGTCTGATTTTTTTCCTGCATATACTTGCAAGATGCAAGCTTTTAGTTCCTGAAAAATAAATTTGGTTTTCATCCAAGCTAAGTGTGACCTTTTTTTATATTGTGTTCTTCACAAAGATCCACCGTCTTGATTAATGGTGGCTGGGGGACATTAAAAATGTTCGTGGTCACAAAGTCTTCCAAGTTAAACGATACCTCTGGGGTTGCCGGGCCAAGGGTTTGCTCGACCCTCGGTTCTGGTTCAAAAAGAACAGAGCGCTTTTCAGGGCCCTATCCCGGTTAAACCACGAAGCTGTGGTAGGTACGGGGGCCCCTGGAGTGTGAAGTCCATAGAGTTGGCGGGTTATTGCATGTTCCTGCCTAAGGCCTTGCTTAGGGGTTATTCACTGCTTTACACTTTTTAGAAAGTTTATACTTTATATCATGACAGGCTTGGAGTCGATTACGAGAAAATGTAATTGATTATGATTACGAGCCGGAAAAATTGAAGATTACGATAGCAGTCCTCTGCCAAATTGCAATTACGATTACAGCAGGCATACGATTATGTAAAAAATGTAATCGATTACAATTATTATATGCCGATTTCGGTGACACGATTACAGCTTTGGGAGGAATATATAATATTTTTGTGTACGTAGAAGGATCCAGAAGTTTTTGCTCAAGGATCAATTTTATTTATTTTACGAAATAAATCCTATTTCATTTTAAATGTAATCTTCAACGCATTTAATAGCATAATACCATAATCTTAGAGTTAGTTGTTTGTGCGTATTGTTTCGTGTGTGAACTATTATTCAAGCAACGTTAATAGAATACTTTTTGAAGTATTTTTTAGCGGATAATCATGATGGCAGCTCTTGCTAAAACAATATTTAGCACTAGATTTCTTATGAAACGTCTAGCCTCACTCTATAAACATAATATAAATGAAATGCCTCGACAGCCGTGTATAAGAAAAAGAATGGAGCCATTTTCTTTCGTATGGTTTCAGTGGAGACGACGTAAAACTTCTAAACTTAATACGCCTGTTTCAAAGCAACCGAGTATAGTAGGCAGGTGTGCCAAATAATGTCCGGTATTTCCGTTTGGAAGTGCGTTACGTACGATGTAAAAGCTGAAAGATTTGAGTGCAATGGGGCATGCTCGGGACAAGCAGTGGTTGGAAGTAGCGCGCTACAAGTAGCGAAACTACTGTAGTAGCTACATTTTTTAGTAGTTTGTAGTGTAGCGCTCTACTTTTTAAAAAAAGTAGAGTAGTGAGTAGCGCAATACAAAAAAATAGTAGTTTGTAGCGATTTCTGGAAACTACTTTTAAATTAAAAAAATAATAAATAATTAAATGAAAAAAATAAAAAAAAGAGAGAACGTAGGAAAAAGCAAGGTTTAATTGACTCTGACTGGTGCATATCTTGCACGAGTAAAGCAGTGGACGCAATGACAAATAAGAACCATAAAAATATGAGCTGATCTTAGATACACCATTTTGACGAAATACATTCTATCCGTTTGATGTCATTGGTTTATTCGACATCATTATATTCCTTCAAATAATTTTCATGTTCCTTGGCAAGAAATTAAAGAAAAAAACATTAAAGGTTGAACTCTTTCAATCTTTCAACTTTTGAATCCGTTCTTGTGGTGAGAATTCGCAAAAATTGTTAAAAAAATCTAAAAAAGACAAATTTGAACAAACAAAAAAGGAACGAAAAGGAAAAGTAACAAATAAATTCAAAGACAATTCCTAGTTCTATTTCTTATTCAAATGAGTTAATTTATCAATGTAAACCACTTTTCGATTTTTTTTCGATCAATCCTCAAACGGTGTATGTTTTTTAATTATTTATTTTTTAAAAAGTAGCGAAGTAGCGACGCAATTCAAAAGTAGTTTGTAGTCACTACACTTTAGAAAAAGTAGTTGTAGCTGTAGTTAACTACATTTATAACAAAGTAGTTGTATTTGTAAGAAAAAGCAGTCGAAAACTTTGTACAGTTGATGAAGTTAAAAATGCAAGACAACGTGTCTACCCCTCCTTTCCCTAACATTTGGAAATCTCTTATGTAAAAACTTTTTCGTCTGTGACATAATCTTTGTGGCGCAGTTGTCGTGTTTAACCCATGACGTAATAGTTTCTGCGTACCTACTCTTCCTGTTCTGTTTATTTACCCTCACGTTTCTCGCATTCCTGGTTCACTTGACTGGTGTCAGTGAGCCATCATCGTTTTGCACTGATGATGGCTTCATTCATAATAGCCCCGAAATAGCTATTTGCTAGAGTTTTCTAACTCTTTTTAAACCTTTTATTTGTACTTGTAGACACGTTGTCTTGCATTTTTAACTAAAGTAGTTGTAGTTGTAGTTCGCTACAAAAGAAATGTAGTTTTTCCAACCACTGGTCCCGAGCATGTGCGGTCGGTATTATTATTCACTGCTGGTATGTTTTCTTTCGTGCGTTCTCGGTGGAGACGATGCAAAATCTCTACAATTGATACGCCTGTTTGAAAGTGACCTAGTGCAATGTGTCGTTCCAGGGAGCCCGATGGCAGCCTGAGGCCCCTCCCCAAGAAGCACGTGGACACGGGCATGGGACTGGAGCGCCTGGTCTCCGTCATCCAGGACAAGAGCTCCAACTACGACACAGACATGTTCGTGCCCATATTCGACGCCATACAGAAGGTACCACTGCCTGTCCATTGTTTGAGAAAGGAAATATATACACGCCCCGTGGCAGAATTTTTTTCGGAACCCATTTCTTTCTGCAACACTAGACAGGGGTCAATCTAGAGAGAAATTAGGTCTGTTAAAGGACCCTTCACAAAATTCAGGTACTCAAAAAAGGACCCTTCACAAAATTCAGTCTCTCAAAAAAGGACCCTTCACAAAATTCAGTCACTCAAAAAAGGACCCTTCACAAAATTCAGTCACTCAAAAAAGGACCCTTCACAAAATTCAGAAACTCAAAAAGGGACCCTTCACAAAATTCAGTCACTCAAAAAAGGACCCTTCACAAAATTCAGTCACTCAAAAAAGGACCCTTCACAAAATTCAGGTACTCAAAAAAGGATCCTTCACAAAATTCAGGTACTCAAAAAAGGACCCTTTACAAAATTCAGTCACTCAAAAAAGGACCCTTCACAAAATTCAGGTACTCAAAAAAGGACCCTTCACAAAATTCAGGTACTCAAAAAAAGAACCCTTCACAAAATTCAGTCACTCAAAAAAGGACCCTTCACAAAATTCAGGTACTCAAAAAAGGACCCTTTACAAAATTCAGTCACTCAAAAAAGGACCCTTCACAAAATTCAGGTACTCAAAAAAGGACCCTTCACAAAATTCAGGTACTCAAAAAAAGAACCCTTCACAAAATTCAGTCACTCAAAAAAGGACCCTTCACAAAATTCAGGTACTCAAAAAAGGACCCTTCACAAAATTCAGTCACTCAAAAAAGGACCCTTCACAAAATTCAGTCTCTCAAAAAAGGACCCTTCACAAAATTCAGTCACTCAAAAAAGGACCCTTCACAAAATTCAGTCACTCAAAAAAGGACCCTTCACAAAATTCAGAAACTCAAAAAGGGATTCTTCACAAAATTCAATCACTCCAAAAATAGACCTTTTCCCAAAAATCCCACACTCAAAACTGACTCTTCGAAGAAATTCGAGTTTACGATTATAGGAATATTTTTTGCCGTAACTATTTTTCACAAAATTAGGAATTAGTTTTCACAAAATTCTGAACTATTTTTCACAAAATTCCAAAAACAGGACCTTGGTCAAATATCCTGGATTGACCCCTGCTAGAATATTCTTCAATAATAAATATATATGTAACCCTCTCACAGTAACACAAGGTGTTTAAATTTATAAAAATGTTAGCATTAATACTATAAATTCGTAGGTTTTTTTTCTGCCAGCTGTTTTATTTATTTTTTTCCCCTCCCAATCACAAACGTCTTTCCGCACATTGTCACCCTGATTCTTAGCTAGAGCCGCTATATAGACAGGCCGACGCGTCGAGCTTAAGTTCCACCACTTTGGATCCAATTCCTTAACTTTTACTTTTCAAATTCTCATTGTTGCGGAGTAGGGTTACCAGAAAAACGTTTTGGCACATTGCTAAGCTTTGCCAAATCCACGTGCCGCTATTAATTTCTCACAGTGAAAAAATTACCAAAGCGCCATTACTGGCCAGAAGAGACAACCACTCAAACACGCGCTGGATCCAAAGTGGTGAAACTTAATCTCGATGCTTCGGCTCGTCTATATAGGGGCCTTAGCCTTAGCCCTGGCTTATGGACAGTATCTCTTTGCATATATTATTGCATGTTGATGTATTATAAGTTTCAGTTATTTGCATGTAAATCTGAATGAAAGGCAAAATTCACGTTCTTTGCAAATATAAAGTAATATATTTAATACCAGTATGAATACCAAAGGGTAAACTATATTTCATGTTGGTGCATTTTAAGTGCATGTAAACGTAGCGAATATTCAATAGTTTTCACAGGGTTTCCATGGTCCTTAAAAATCCGTAAAAACTCCTTATTTTTCATTTTGAAAAATAAAGGCCCTAAAAAGGCCTCAGTTTTGGCTCCAGGTCCAAAATTTCCTTCCAAATCCTTAATTTTCGTTATATACTGCAAGCACTTTACAGTTTAAAATTTCTATGGATGATTTTTTTTTTCTGATAGTTCTTTCTTTTGCCTAAATTGGGATCCTCTTTGAGGCCAGAACAGGGGTGTCATAGAAGCATTGTTTTGTTCTGCTGTAACATGCTGCTGTAAAAATGTTGTTGTTGTACTTCTAAAGGAAGTTTGTTCTAAAAAAATTGCTTCAGATTATACAGTACAGCATTTTGTGTTGAGAAATTTTTCATGCAAATATATTTTACGGGTTTTGATGACTGCTAAGTATTTTTGTGGTCCTTAATTTTTTACAAAAGGCCCTTAGAAAGTCCTTATTATTATTATTATTATTTTTGAAAAAGCAGTGGGAATCCTGTTTAAAAAATGAGAGGGAATCAGAGTATCATGCAAGGTTGCAAAAAACCCACCTACCCAAAAAAAACAAAAAAACGCCCGGTTTTTTTGGGTAAAACCAACTCTAAAAAACCCAATAAAACCCGCACAAAAGCGGGTTTTATTGAGTTTTTAAAAATTAGTGACAGTTTTATTTCATATTCAGCATTTTTCATATTAGATTTTATCCCTTGTGTTTAAAAGAAGTTACCTGACCGATTGAAATCTATAATCTACCCATGAAATATAGATATAACACTAAACTTTCTGCCTATACCAACGATTGTTTATTTTACAATTGGCAATGGCCTCGAGTAATATTACGGGAAAAGAAGATGTTACAAAATACATTTTAAAGCGTTACATCTTCATCCAAATAACTACGAAAATTGAGCACAAATTGTTACTAAATATCCATGGTCCATGGAGGAAGGAAGTTCCATGGAGGCTAGGGATGCACCGATTAATCGGCCATAATTGGCCACTTTGTCGATTATTAATAATCGGCAAAATCAGGCCGATTAATCGGCTGAAATATATTTTACAGATATTATTCTTTAAAGTATACTTTCACTGGGAAACTATGATGAATAATTTTATTAACAGTAATAATAATCCTCACAGTTGATATAGAGCGATTCCATACCAAATCACCGGAAAAAAAAAAAAGTTGGTCGCACGACCGACTCGGATTTTTTTTTAATTTGGTACACAGATTGATGGTATAGAGGTATGAAAAAGCCCAAAAGGAAAGTTACCTGCTCCACTCATTTTCTGAGATACATGCCCTCAAAGTTTGTCCGCCACGTCAAAATACTAAAAAAGTGATGTTATTTAATCATTTTTTATAAAAAATCGTACTCATGCAAAATAAAAGTGTTAGATATCTATGGAAACTAGTTACTCCAAGCATTCTGAAAAAACATACTAGAACGTTCATAATGAAAATTGCCAAGGTACAGGGCTCTTTGAAGTTGTCACCACAAAAACTTGATTTTGCAGATTTTGCTAAAATTCAGGCATTTATTACAAAAAAAGGCAAACAAAACCAAAGGTTTTCTCACTTTCTGGTAGTGTACAGGTCCTCCCTGTAAATTGCTACGCAATAAATTTTTTGGGTTTCTCACTCCTTCTTGGAAATATTTTAGCTTAAAAATAAGTCATAAGGCAAAAAATGCGTTTTTGGCCATCTTGGCAGCCATTTTTCTCATAAAGGGGGAGCAGTAGAAACTTTAATTTTTTTTTAAAACAAGCCACTGATATGTTAGCTATTCACAGGAAAAGAGTTTACTTTTGGTTATTTCGCCCATTAAGAGATATCCCGCTGACAGTATATGCATGTTTTTCGCGACGACCATATGCTTTTGTTCCCCCTCTCATGGACTTAAAATTAATTAAACCAAAAAATAATGATATATTTATTATTAGCTGTATTATCTACCCAATATGTCATGAAATTTAATTTATTAAATCATTGAACAATAAATTAGATAATTGATGAAAAAAAGAAATAGTATTTCTCTGATGCCTGAGCATTATGCATTCATAATTATAAAGCACTAAATACTTTCTTGAGAAATTAATTAACATAAATGAGCTCTAAATAGTTATATTATAAGCAATACCCAATCTTGTGATTGGGATACTCCTGTTTTTAATTGAAAAAGTTCTTGAATATCACATGAATATCAGGAAAATAAATGAGGTCTTTTCGTTTGATGTAGGATATTTTATGACAAATTTCATTTGATGGGCTACTAACTGAGCATGGTGATAAAGAGCTATTAATTTCAGCATCGAATTCCATTTTACCTTATTAACAGTTAAATATTTACAAAATAATTAAATAAATAATTTAATATAAAGCCATGCTTGAAGAATTAAAATTAGTGCAACTAATTTATTCCCATACTGATCTTTACAAAATTGACATGCGTTGAGCACTGATAAGAACTGACAAGAAAAAGTTTACTCACTAAAATATTAGTTCACAGATACTATAAAGCATACATTCTATTTTCCACAAAATAATACTGCAACAAAGAACAAGGGTATCCTCCTGTTTATAGCCATCAATCAGGAACATCCAATCACAAGATTGGGTATTGCCTATGAGATAAATATTCGAAGCTCCTTTATTTTAATTGATTTTTCAAGAAATTCTTTAGTACCTACCCCTTTATACCCTTGTTCTTTGTTGCAGTATTATTTTGTAGAAAATAGAATGTACGCTTTATAGTATCTGTGAACTAGTATTTTAGTGAGTAAACTTATTCTTGTCAGTTCTTATCAGTGCTCAACACATGTCAGTTTTGTAAAGATCAGTATGGGAATAAATTAGTTGCACTAATTTTAATTCTTCAAGCATGGCTTTATATTAAATTATTTATTTAATTATTTTATAAATATTTAACTGTTAATAAGGTAAAATGGAATTCGATGCTGAAATTAATAGCTCTTTATCACCATGCTCAGTTAGTAGCCCATCAAATGAAATTTGTCATAAAGTATCCTACATCAAACGAAAAGACCTCATTTATTTTCCTGATATTCATGTGATATTCAAGAAATTCTTCAATTAAAAACAGGAGTATCCCAATCACAAGATTGGGTATTGCTTATAATATAACTATTTAGAGCTCATTTATGTTAATTAATTTCTCAAGAAAGTATTTAGTGCTTTATAATTATGAATGCATAATGCTCAGGCATCAGAGAAATACTTTTTCTTGTTTTCATCAATTATCTAATTTATTGTTCAATGATTTAATAAATTAAATTTCATGACATATTGAGTAGATAATACAGCTAATAATAAATATATAATTATTTTTTGGTTTAATTAATTTTAAGTCCATGAGAGGGGGAACAAAAGCATATGGTCGTCGCGAAAAACATGCATATACTGTCAGCAGGATATCTCTTAATGGGAGAAATAACCAAAAGTAAACTCTTTTCCTGTGAATAGCTAACATATCAGTGGCTTGTTTAAAAAAAAATTAAAGTTTCTACTGCTCCCCCTTTATGAGAAAAATGGCTGCCAAGATGGCCAAAAACGCATTTTTTGCCTTATGGCTTATCTTTAAGCTAAAATATTTCCAAGAAGGAGTGAGAAACCCAAAAAATTTATTGCGTAGCAATTTACAGGGAGGACCTGTACACTACCAGAAAGTGAGAAAACCTTTGGTTTTGTTTGCCTTTTTTTGTAATAAATGCCTGAATTTTAGCAAAATCTGCAAAATCAAGTTTTTGTGGTGACAACTTCAAAGAGCCCTGTACCTTGGCAATTTTCATTATGAACGTTCTAGTATTTTTTTTCAGAATGCCTGGAGTAACTAGTTTCCATAGATATCTAACACTTTTATTTTGCATGAGTACGATTTTTTATAAAAAATGATTAAATAACATCACTTTTTTAGTATTTTGACGTGGCGGACAAACTTTGAGGGCATGTATCTCAGAAAATAAGTGGAGCAGGTAACTTTCCTTTTGGGCTTTTTCATACCTCTATACCATCAATCTGTGTACCAAATTAAAAAAAAATCCGAGTCGGTCGTGCGACCCCCATTCGGTGATTTGGTATGGAATCGCTCTATAAGATTTTTTTAAATGAATTCTCCTACTTTGAATAAATATACATAGACAATGATACAACATTTTTCATGTGGCGATAGTTTTCCCCTTAGCACAGTGCTTTCAGATAGCCTCTAATTTTCAAAGAATAAAAGTGTTGAATTAAATTGCTACTATTTACTAAAATATATGAATTAAAAGTACACCTAAATTAGAGTATTCACCACACTCTCCCCCTCCACTCCTTTTTTTATAAATTTTTATTTCCAACTAACATAAACTAACAAT
>JAXGGA010011693.1:0-41488 GCA_038373865.1 Uloborus plumipes | reverse complement strand
ATAAAAAAATTAATAAATAAAAATAAAAGTAAATAAAATAAAATCAATATTCAAATAAATAAATAAATACAAAAATAAATAAGTTAAATGAAACAAAATAACAAAAAATTAAGTATATAAATACCTTTGTGAAACAAATGTAAAGAAAAATACAATGATAAAGAAGCACAAATACGCAATAAGCTGATTATTATTTTGCATTGAAAAAGGCGTTCCTTGTAACGCCGAAACACGTGTCTGCAGTATCCCTGCGTATTTGTTCTTCTTTAACGTTGTATTACTTCCTTTTACGTAGTAAAGGGAGTATTGTGATCGCGAAAAAAAAATCACTCAAATTTGAGTCTAAGTTTTGATTTTGCTCATCCCCGAATGAATGTTCAGTCGTTTTTTCGACCTGTCAGCACGTGCATATGTACCTACCAACATATAAGCAGCCGAAAAATCCTTTTCAACCACCCCCGAGTTATTACGACGAGTTTTCTTGTGACGTCTGTATGTACGTATTTGCGGATGTGTGTGCGGATGTATGTGCGTATGTGTGTCGCATAACTCAAAAACTATATGCCGTAGAAGCTTCTAGCTTGGTATGTAGGCTCTGAGGATGGTCTAGTTGTGCACCTCCCCTTGTGGTTGCATTCGAATGTTCCCAAGGGGGTGTTTTATCCCTTTTTTGGGGTAAATCAGTGTTAATTTCAATGCAGACTCAAGTGATATGAATTGGCGCGACCACTTGGCGATATGTCGCCAAGCTTTTGGTCGCTAAGTGTTTGACGCCAAGTTGGCGACAAATTTGGCGAAAAAAATTATTTTTTGAATTTGGGCTCAACTTGGCGTTATTGGCGATATTTTGCGAAAAACTCACTGAATGATATTAAAATCAGCAATATTTAGAAAATTAACCATTGTAATATATTTTTTGCATTGTTTCGTGGCAGATTTGGGGAGTAAATATTTGAATTGTTACCTTGCTCACTCCAAGCACTTTTTTTTAACACTTAAGGCAACTACTAAGAAATTTACACGTAAAAGGAAGTAGTGTGGGGTCCATACCAGATTTTTTTTCTAAACAAACAAAAATTGAACAAAAATGTTATTTTCTGATTATATGTCAAAATTACAGTGTTCTTTGATACACACAACTTGCTTTTTTTTTTGAGTCATAACCCTAACGCATATGTTTGCATAGAGAGAGGGGGGAGGAGTGGGAGAGATATTGGTGCATCAACAATTCAAAAGTTGAGGTGGTAAAATGAAAATGTTCGGTGTACTCGAATAGAACTTATAAAAATTTCCGCTGTTCAGAGAAAGTAAAGCTACCTCACGTAAGCAGCCTGACAATGTCAAGAATGCTTAATTTTTAAAATAATCCCCATAATGCCTCGAGAACGAAGCAGCAGACTTGCTCCATCACTCTGCAAAAGTCCCTCGCGCATGACACGTGTTGATTTTCTTAATGCAAGGTTTCTAAAACTGTTTACGTATTGCAAACTGCGTGGCTGGGGGTAAAACCAACCGCTGCTATTAATACAGTTCTTAGGCGAGGTTGGAATGCAAAACACGGCGATGGGATTCTTCTATAAAGGAGCTCCCTGCCAAAAAAGAAGCCAAAAGAAAACAAAAGTGAAACAGTGTCGTGTCTTTGACATAATTATTCGACCATAACTTTGTTTCGTGATCGTCAAGCAGGAAAAGACATGCGATTACTTTTTGATGTGTATTATTTCCAGTAAAACTTTCACAAATACTTTTGTCGATGTATTTAGTATCAGTAAATATGATGTTATTATGGACTTGATTCAAAATGTATACCAATTTTAAAGGTATTGCAATAAATTTTTTAAATGCGTCTGAGACAAGAATAGTGAATCAAGCGTGGTTCTGGAGCTGATGTCTACAGGAAGTAACGGAATAATTTTTGCAAGTTTTAGAGATAAAAATTAATTAATTTCACCCATGACAGACAGTAAATATATATTTCTGTTTTTGGGAGGGTTTTACCAAACACATTTCTTGAGAAATCTATGTGATCAATTAAAATTGATTTCATTTGTACATTCTATTGTTTTTTTTAACTGATTGGAGAGATATTTCTGCGTTTTTAGTAATAGCATGAACAAATGTAGCAGATGACGAACGTATTTAATGAAAAAAAAAATTTTAATGTCGACCCCACATTACGTCTTTGTATTTGATTTGGGTGAGATACTTTTTTTTCCATTTTGAGTTATTTTCTTTCTTAAAATATGTTTTAAACAACATTCAGTAACTTTCATTTTTACTTTCTTCTATATCTATTATATAGAAGAAAGTATTGGTTTCGTGAAAATTTTCGAATGTCGAATTTTGACGGATTTGCACGTTTTGAGGTGCGCTGAGTCCATTTCGACCCTTTTCGGAAAATGTCTGTGTGTGTGTCTGTGTGTGTGTGTCTGTGTGTGTGTGAGTCTGTATGTGTGTGACCAGTTTTTGTGGCTGCGCTAGAGCAAAAACTACTACATGAAATCGAACAAAAATTTTTTCACATATGTACCACCATGTGAACTGGTGCACCTGACTTTGTTTAGCGAATTCCTCCAAGGGGGGTGGAGCAATCGCACGTGTTCTGCGCGTGGGTGATTGCTATATCTCAGGAAGTAACCGGCGGAATCAAACGAAAATTGGTCCATAGGTAGACCCTACCGAGTACAGGTGCTGATTTAATTGCGTGTCAATATCTCGGAGGGGGGTGAAGCAATCGCACGTGTTCTGCGCGGGGGTGATTGCTATATCTCAGGAAGTAACAAGCGGAATCAAACGAAAATTGGTCCATAGGTAGAGCCTATTGAGTGCAATCGCTGATTCAATTTGTGTGTCAATATCTCAAAGGGGGGTGGAGCAATCAAAAGTGCTTATTTTGTCATTGCACCTACTGTATCTCGAGAAATATTGCTGAGATTTGAATGACATTTGGAATAACACTAACCCAATAAGGAAGCAAGCATCGATTAAATTTTGGCGCCAATCGCCCCAGGGGGAGGGTGGGGTGATTTTTGCGCTTAGTCAACAATGCGAAAAATCAATTCATTAAAAAATCGCTTTCACGCTATTTACTTATCAAAACAGCTGAAAACTTTCAATGATTTGAAATTTTTAACTGTTGCCAATTTCTTTTTACTAACAAATAAAATGTTTGCAATTAATCTAAACAAGGCTTTTGCAATGATTTCCAGTTTCGCTCATAGATTCTGCATTTGCAGGGTTATTACGATAATTGGGAAATTGGAGCTGTTTCCAATTATTCGGGCGAGTACGTATTTTATTTTGTAACTGGAATTCATAAGATAGATATAGAAGAAAGTTTCGTGACGGCCACGACAGCTAGTTGCTGCTGGTTTCACAAATAATATAGCGATTGCTCTTAGTAGCCGCGAAATGTCGTACGATAGCGCTTTTTTTAAATCATACATTTCTCTCTGATTTGCATTAGCTTTTTTAACTGATTTGCATTAGCTTTTTTAATGCAAACAAAAGCTCCTTAACATAGCACACCTTGTTTTGTGATGTTTCAAGCAAGTATTTAACAAGAAGTTCTGTCAAGAACTAAACAAGCCTACCAGAAGCGCCCGGATGGGAGGTCACGGGAGTTCACCGTGACCTCCCAAAAGTTTCTTTATTAGACACATTTTGTTGACGATTCGGCAATTTGAAGACAATAATGTAACAGTAAGGTTGTTTGCTCTTTTCAATATCTTTTTTTTTTTTTTTATATATATGTCTAATATTTTATTCTCATTACATGGAATGTATGTACGACATGTGCACATGCTTGAATTTTATCATTTGTTTAAATTTTTCTTCATTCGGCAAATTGATGATTAACCCCCTCCCAAAAATTTCAGTTTGGTTCGCCCCTGGAGCCTACTTTCCCGTATATCGACATCGCGGCATTCTAGCATCTGATCAATATTCTTTTAAATATCTGAGACTGCAAATTATGTCAAATATACTTTTCTAGCACATAATGCTGATTACAAAAAACCAAATATGCCTACCTCATTTGATGAACTAGTCATGTAAAAAGTAAACAAAAGAATAAATAAAGTTGTGGTATCTTTTAAACAATGTAGCTATTACAGTTTTCTTCCGTAGAAAAATTCCTTACTTGTTTTTAAAGAAGGAGTAAAAATAGTGAGCAGATCAAAACACATTTTATCGAATCAAAGAAAAAAAAAAAAAAAAAACTCGTTCCAAAATAAAATGTCGCGAATTACATTTTTTATCCGTTATCAAAAATAAATAATTGATTAAATAAATGATAAAATGCTCTCTTAAATGAGCAATTTTTGTTAGAAAAAAAGTCGTCCGTCAAAAAAGATATGTATAATTATAAAAAATAAAACAAATAAATAAACAAACAAAAAATCGTCTGCACAGTTTTTTTTTTCAAGAGGATATAGCAGTCAGTCGTTTTTTTTTTTTCATTTTTCCCATCCTGCATTTCTGCCATATTTTCTGAGTCAGAGTCAGAGTCAAGGATTTAGAGTTGAGGTGAAAGTCAGAGGCATCAGTCGCACTCGACAGGTAGAGTCAGAGTCAAAGGCACAAAAATTATAATTATAGGACTCGGTCATTTTTTCTGAGCCTGCATTTCTAAAATAGCGGCGGAGTTGGTGTTGGAGTCTGTTTGAAAAAAATAAGAGTCATCAATCGAAGTCTATTGGCGGAGTCGGAGTCGAAAGCTCTAAAATTATAATTATAGGAGTAGGTCATTTTTTTTCTGAGCCTGCAGTTTTGCCGTGTTTTCGGAGTCAAGAAGTCGGAATCAAAGTCCTCACAGCAGCTTATTTTGTAAACTACTTTACATACATTGTTCATCAAAACCATTTTCTAATTAAGTTTTTTTTTCGGAAATCCGCCTTTACGTTCAGGATCTACATAAAACTTAAATTTCCCCGTTGGCGCTGAGGTTGAGTTTTTTTGAACGGTTCAAAATTGAACGAAAAATGGTTCAAATCAAAAAGCGAAATATGGGAATGAGGTGTCCTCGCCGAGATCTTATGAACAAAAAAAGTTTATTCAATTCGGACTATTCACTCAATAGTTATTAGGAGGGGAAAGATTGCTTGAACGGTTCAATGCTAAACGAAAAATTGTTCAAATTGAAAATTTAAGTATGGTAATGAAATATCCTTGGGCCGAGATCATTCTAGCAAAAAAAAGTTTGTTCAAATTGGACTATTCACTCAAAAGTTATTACGGGTGACTGTTTGAACGGTTCAATGTTGAATGGAAAATTGTTCAAATATGAAATTTGTATACGGGAATGAATTATCCTTGATGAGATCTTTCGAACAAAAAAAAGTTTGACAAAATTGGACTGTTCACTAAAAAGTTAGTATTACGGGACAGACTGTTTGAGCGGCTCAAAATTGATCGAAAAATGGTTCACGATTGAAAAATGAGGGAAGGGGGGGGGGGCAGACAGACAGACCGACAGACACACATAATTCCCCATCTCAAAACCCTGCTTTCTAATTTTTAATTTTTCGGTATTTATTTTATACCTTTTCGACTTATGCGGGTTTCGTCTTTTTTCTCATTTTAACGGAAAAGTAGGCCAAAAAGGATTTTGAAGTTGCTATTTCGTTAAAAGTAGGCCCATCACTTCGGGGGATCAAGATATTGTCAATTTTTCCTCCATAAGTATTGGGAAATTAATGTATTTACGTGTAAGTCAGCGTTGTATTGAGTATATGCCCTCTCTGCCCCCTGGAAAAAATTTGAAGTACTAACGGGCCAGCTCAAAGATAAACGATGTTTAAATGTTTCAATTTGAACGAAAAATTGTTCTAATCAAAAAATGAAACATGAGTATGAGCTGTTCTGCTCAAGAGCTAGCAAACATAAAAACAATTTGATTCGAATAGGACTATTAGTCCAGTCAATCTATACAAAAAAAAAAAGGGCTAAAATCGCAAATCGGGATGTAGTTCTGATTTTTTAATATGTTGTTTGGGTCACCTAGGGTAGTTCAAATCTAAGTTTGCACCTTTCCAAACCCTGTGCTCGCTGCGGAATTCACGAAAAACTGCGAAAATTTCCGACTTTTTTCAGTTTTTCCCTTATAACTTCCAAACTATGCAACTTTTGATGGTACATGTGAATACCCGTTTTAAAGAACACTAAATTTTCAATAATTTGAGCCCAAGTAGAGCTCTGTAGGACCAATAGTTTAGGAGATATCGAACTTCAAAAATTGGTCATTTTTTGCGAAAAGTGAAAAAATTATGCTTCAATCGCATTTCAGACCAAATATCGATAGAATTTCCTGCTCTACAAGAATAAAAATGGACATGAAGCTATAGTAAATTTAATTGGCTTTCATTTAAGCCCAAAAAGAAGTCTCTGGACTCAGTAGTTCTTCCACAATTACGAAAAACAAAATGTTCGAAATTTTTGATTTTTTCGAGAAATGAAAAAAAAAATCGTTTCTAATAAGAATAAGAGGCACTAGACAATAAGAAATACATAGAATAGTATAAATACATAGAATGGATACATGGAACAAGTGACTAATGGCCTAGATTTCTAGTGCTGAAAAATAGTATATCTCCCATTCAATCACGCTCCACCCACAAATTATAACACTGTTTTAACATCTCTTCTTGAGGCCAGTGCAAGAACCAAAGCTCATGGTCAACATACTTGCTTTGTGACATATGATCAACCCCTTTATATGAAAGCCAGAGACATTGTTGAGAACTTCCAGCATACCGATTTGAATACGGTGGTTGTGAGGTTAGGTGGTTTTCACCTTTTTATGTCTTTCATGGGAGCTATTGGTGCTATCATGGCAGGTATTGGTCTAAAAGAATTGCTCGCCACAATTTATGCAGAGAACAGTGTTGATAAAATTCTGAATGGACACGCATATTCTAGAGCTGTAAGAGCTCATCTGTTGACAAATCTTTCGTTGGCTCATTCTATTTTCAATAAGATTCAGCTAACTGATGAGGAAAAAATAATTATTGAGGAGATTTTGAATGAAGATGACAGATCAATGATTTGGTTGGCAAATGAAAATGAACTTGTTCATAATCTTAATGCGAAAAGTAAGGCTGAAGTGGACAGGACAAGTAGGAAAGAAAAGGGCCAACCTCAAAGCTTTGGGTGCAATATTTTAGGATGACTGTATTAATTAAGAAATTCATTCAGGCTGAGAGAGCAGGTGACTGGGAGCTCCACCTGGACACAGTTAGCAAAATGCTTCCATTCTTTCACTCAGCGGGTCATTTTTTTACGCCAAAAGTGCACGCTTATACCTACAAGATATGAGTGCTCTGCAACAGCGAATGGTCCCAGAGGAATTTGCTAACTTCACTAAACAATACTTAACGATTCGCAGATCCGATAAATTTTGGTCAGGCCTGTGGACAGACTTATGTATTGAACAGGTTCTCATGAAACCCATGAAGAGTCAGGGAGGGTTAACCCATGATCGCGGAATATCCAATAGTGTACTTTCTCGGTGGACAGAAGGAATTGTATACATGTCAAACATTTGCAGAGAACTGGAACGATTTTGGAACATTTTTTCGACACCAGAGCAACATGCCGATATAAGGCCAACTCAAATCCTAAGAGACAATGCTGATGTAAAGAAGATTAATAACTTTCTTAGTACGCATTCCTTATTTCCAGAAACAGAAAAATTATTGTCTATCAGCAGTGGAATCGTGGCAGGTCCGGAAATTAATTGCCACTTAGCACAAGAAAAAGGAATTGAACCAGTGAAGAAACTTACTGGATATTCCTTTGGTAAAGTGGGAGATGCATTCACCAAAACTCTGCATGGTGCCAATGCGAAGGTTAACTTGGCCCGTTTGCCCCCAACTAAAGATGCTGCCAACTTCCGTTCCTATCGTACGTATCATCAAGTGCAAAAGTGGTTGGGGGTTGAGAAAGATGCAGTGGAATGGGGTTGGTCAAAAACCTCCAATGGCTTAATACCAGTCACAACATTATGTGAACCAGCCTCGCCCATGCTCCTGAAATTTCTATCGTGCAAGTGCAAAAAAGGATGCATGGGAGCATGTTCTTGCCGCAAATCTGGACTAAAATGTTCTGCTTTGTGCACTCGGTGCTCTGGAAAAAGTTGCAACAACGTCTATCCAGTTACAATGGACGAAGAAGAGGAAAATACTGATAACGTTTGTCTCTTAGACAAATATCTGGAGCAAGAGCGAAAAATTTCCTTTTCTGCAGTTTCGAGATACGAACACAGCAAACAAGGACCCTCAAAAAAAGCTAAACATTGACTGAAATTAACCTTGAAGAGTTTTTAAACAATGAAAATAATATTTAAATATAATGTTAACCTTTTTTTTACATTCTATGTATTTCTCATCGTCTAGTGCCTCTTATTCTTATTAGAAACGATTTTTTTTTTTTTTTTCATTTCTCGAAAAAATCAAAAATTTTGAACATTTTGTTTTTCGTAATTGTGGAAGAACTACTGAGTCTAGAGACTTCTTTTTGGGCTTAAATGAAAGCCAATTAAATTTAATATAGCTTCATGTACATTTTTTATTTTTTGTAGAGCAGGAAAATTATATCGATATTTGGTCTGAAAAAGCGATCGAAGCATAATTTTTTTTCACTTTTCGCAAAAAATGACCAATTTTCGAAGTTCGATATCTCCTAAGCTATTGGTCCCATAGAGCGCTACTTGGGCTCAAATTATTGAAAAATTTAGTGTTCTTTAAAAATGGGTATTCACATGTATCATCAAAAAGTTGCATAGTTTTGGAAGTTATAAGGGAAAAAACTGAAAAAAAGTCGGAAATTTTTCGCAGTTTTTTCGCGAATTCCACAGCGAGCACAGGGTTTGGAAAGGTGCAAAACTTAGATTTGAACTACCCTAGGTGACCCAAACAACATATTAAAAAATCGGAACTACATCCCGATTTGCGATTTTAATGTCTAATTTGACTGGACTATATTCCCTCAAAAATTATATAACACGTAACAAAGAAAGTGTGTATGTATGTGTATAGTATTTTATTTCCAACAATCATTATTACTGCTTTCAAATATGTTGCTACGTCCCTAGAGATTTGAAAGGGCGGCACCTCTGCCTCAGATTTTACTGAAAATATCGTTTCTTTTGTACATCTAACACGTTCTGAAATAATATTTAACCATTTAGGAATGAAAAGCCGCTTTGTAAGACGTGAATGCTGCGAATCTTTCGTTACTCGTCTATCGTCTTTATAGTAAGTTATTTTCCTAATTGTGTTCTTTTAAAACAAGCTCTTTGATTCAACACCTGTTTCAATTCAGAAATCAGACATGCATGGTAGACATATCAATATATTTATTATGTCTTGCTGATGTGCTTAAACCTCGAGACAGAAAAAGACTATCGTCCTGCAGGTAAATAACACAGCACAACCAAAAATAACTTTTTGTCTGTATTCTGGTTTTAACACGTTGGGAGCGCATGAACTCTTGGAAGGACGGCAACAGGTTCACGTAGCGGGCTATCCTCTTGGGGGAGAACTTTAAATTTTCAGAATATTTAAAAAACAATTTTTAAATGTTTTTCCCTTTATCTACATTAAAAATGGAGTGGAATTGCTAAGTTAGACAACGAAAATTTTTTCAGCCCGATAATGGTTACCATTGTCATGAGGTCAGCTTTGAACGTGTTAACTGTTAAGTAATCAATTCTTACTAATTTTGGGTAGAGAAAAGCAAATCTGTAAATGTTTTTTTAGCTCTTGTTTTTAGCCCACTGGAAGAAGATTCACAATAACCACCCATTAATTTTAAGGCAAATTTAGAAAGAAAAAAAAGTTCTGTGCAACAAATAGGTCCTGCGTTTCATTGAGCAGTATTTTCTTTTTCAGAAACCAGCGGCTCAGGAAAGGCGAGACAAAATACATCCATGTCCAGTTGGGATTCGAATCAGAAACCAACCTCCCATCAGAGTTAGACTTTTCTGACCACTAGACAAGGTGTCCAGCAATAATCTGTGTGACATGAGTAATAATCAATACACTCGTCCTTAACTAAGGTAACTTATTTTTTATTATGATGGCGAAAAATCAATGCTTTGTAATCAAATTAACCTTTCGCGCAAGCATTTCATCATTTATACGTACATATTTACACCGGTTTATTGAGTCAGTGGTAAATTGAATCAGCCGCTTTAAAAAATCAAATTGCCAATATACCCAAAGCTTAGTTAAATTAGCCGCTTTAATGAATCAAAACCGTTTAGAACAAACATGATTCATATAAGCGGCGGCTAGTATAAGTAACTTGGAGTAGTGTTCGATTGAAGCTCCATGTACGCCATCGCCATGATGTTTTTTAGAAAATTGTATTTTGATTGCACGATATATCCCAGAGTTGTACATTTAATCGAAATAAAAAGTAAATTTTGGCGTCGTGAAATTCAACTATCATGGTTAAAATCATCAAAACGAACATATTATACAGTGACCGTCGTTTATTTGAATCATGTTTGTTTTAAACGATTTTGATTCATTGAAGTGGCTGATTCAATAAAGCGGATCGTTTAACTAAGCTAGGTATTGTTCTGTTTTGGCGATTTGATTCATTAAAGCGGCTGATTCAACAAAAATGCTAATTTAACTAAGCTCGGTATTGTTTTGTTTTGGCGATTTGATTCATTAAAGCGGCTGATTCAATTTACCACTGATTCAATAAACCGGTGTTCCCTGTACTTACAAAGTTTTAAACTCTGCAAATTTGATCCGGTTTGACCGGACATCCGGAAAAACCGGCGCTGAAGTTACGAGGTTCTGCTGTATATTTCTTTTATGCGAAATTATCGCTTTACCGCATTAGCTTCTTTCTCGATAATTTCGGTTGATCTGGGTTCGGCTGTATTTCGTTTGTTTTCACAGAATGACTCCGTACACACTTCTCGATAATTAAGCTAGAATGACAAGAATGACTTGACTCAGAACAGGAAATTAAACACTCGTTATCGCTCAACTGCCATCCGAGAACTGTTCAGATAAACATTTGTCCTTCGTTTAATCTTATCTGGAAAATGGGTATGTGTCAACCGAGACCCAGAACAAAGGCAGGGATGGGAACGAGGAAATATTCCTTTGCGAAATGTATGTTGTTAATTGACACAAAGCAACTCATTTAATAATTGAGACATTCACAAGTCAAATTGATTGACTCCTCTTTTTTTCCCCGTATTGCAGCTCTTAAAATGCTCCATTCACGTTTTATTAGGGAATCAAAAATAACGGTTCTGGTGTTGTACATTACTGCCGGGAAGGTAAACAGCAGCATATGATCTTTCTTTTTTCCTCTCTTTTTTTTTTTTGCATTTTTTGTTTGTCATCTATTTTCTTTCAGCTTCAATGTTAAAGCTGGCGCATTTGGATTACCCTGAAAAAAAAAGGAAAAAACAGTTATATTTCAGTATTTCGCTGTTGTTTTCAGTGAATCAAAAACGTGTTCCTACAAATGTCTCAAATATTCAGTTTTGTAGATACTGTTGTATACCTGCACAGGCACAGGGCAGATTTCAGCTCGGCTGTAGAGTTGAAAAGAAAAAGACCGTCTGGGGTTTTCAAATTCGAATTCCCCAATTCGAATATTTCACTGCGGGGGGGGGGGGGGAGGGGGGGGGACACATGCACTTATTGCAAATTTTATCGGTAAGAAAAAAAACGACTCCCACTTATGTGAAGTGTAGTTGGAGTAGTTAGATTCGGAAAGGCCTTATATCCAATTCCAGAAAACAGTGCTCAAAAAAAAAAAAAAAAAAAAAAAAAAATAATTGAACAGAAGATTTTTTTACCCACTCCAACAGGTTCTTATATTTTATCCAAAACGTTTTCAAAGAACCTTGTGTATGTGAGAAAAGTTTCATTTCCTATAATGCCCGCAGACTAAAGTCTTAGATTCAGTGCGGATTTACCAAATTTATTTTCATTTGTGTTCCAACAAATCTCCGTTTTCCTCCATTTACACTCAAAAAGCCATATTTCTCTCAGGTGTCTTTATTGCACGTGCGTACTCCTCCATTCTTATTTTAGATCTCTGAACGTTTTACTAGTATTTCATTGGCAGCACACGATTCGGATACCATCTTCTATTGACTTCACACGCTCTAAGGACGGAATTTATCCAAGCCCGTCTTACACTCTATTCCCACATAATTCTTTGTTTCTTTTGTAAGCGTGTATGCATACGAACAATACTTCTTTTGTGCTTATACATAGTTATTCATCGTCACTACTTGGGAATTGGTGGAACAAAGAATTGATCAATGAAGCTTTCCATTGCATAGGCTGATAGGAAAAATGAAACGTTTTTGTCCGTTTCATATGAAAGGAATTTACAACAGGAAACGTAAATTTCTGATAGACAAACTGTTAGGAGGGGAAATAAAAAATGCAAGAAGTGATGCTAAGATTTATTTCAGTCGTTCTGTAAGTTTATGTATAGCTGTATTCTGGACAAGAATGGGAGGGAGAGAGGACATTCAAAGGGTGAACGATAATATAAGTTACCGGCTAAATACGATGTAAAGACACGTTCTCCATATTTGTAGTAAGAAGGCTCATTCCCAACACGTTTTTTGTGGTGTGAGGTTTGTGAGTGTATTTTAAGAGAAGAGGAGGAGGGGACAACTAGACCCGTCATTTAAAAAATATTTTTGGAAAAAAAATAGAACCGACTTCAGTTGGAAATTGCTCTAAAAAGTAAAAAATAATTTTTTTCTTTGAACACCATCGAAACTACTTTTAAACATAAGTTTTGAAGTCGGCGCAAAAACGATAGGTAAAATGATATTTAACTATATTTTGCCAACATTTTTTCAAAGAAACCATTGAAAATTAAAAGCAGAATATTTGTACCATTACACGAATGTGTGGTAATCAATGAAATGAATCCACTAAAATTTATATTTATAGCTGAATTGTTAGTTGCGTATGATTCTATACATTGTTTTTGCGCCGACTTCAAAACTTATGTTTAAAAGTAGTTTCGATGGTGTTCAAAGAAAAAAAATTTTTACTTTTTAGAGCAATTTCCAACTGAAGTCGGTTCTATTTTTTTTCGAAAAATATTTTATTTCATTCTTTTTAGTGTAAATGCACTTAAAATAATCAAAATATAGTTAAAAAACCATGCAGCTGTTCAAAAAACTTGCAGACCTGGACTCGATCTCATTCCACCAGGAACTTCAAACCGACCCTTTTAACCACTTGACCATCGCTTCGCTCATTGAAGTAAGGATTTACGATAGCACATATTGTTTTTAAATAACATGAAATTTTAGTTTTTCGATCATAACTTTTTTCTAGTGAACAAATATCGTCATATGAATACATGGTACCTAAGTTAACCATCTCCTATCGATTTTAAAAAAATCGTCCAAATCGGTTCAGTAGATCAGATGTTATGTGCGAACAAACAGACAAAAAAACATACGCTTTGAATTGAGAACCTCCTCCTTTTTTGAAGTCGGTTAAAAATTGAAAGTAAAAGTAAGTAATTTGAATTGTGGGAGAAGGAGTTAGAGTAAGACTTGGAAAATCGGTGCAAGTTTTTGCTTTTCATGGAAAATATTTTTCAACTAAAGTGGACTCTTCAGCTTTTTTCAAACACCACAAATCAAAATCTTATTTTTTAAAAGTGTGTGTCACTTTAATGATCATTCATACCCCCCCCCCCCTCGCAGTGCAAAAAACATTACACAGCAGATTTTTCCCAATAACTCAACACTCATGGTGTTTGATACATTTATTTGTTTGTAATGATGTTTTTTAGTCACAACCAATATGAAAATCACAAAAAATAGTTACTTTAATTTTTAACATATATTTATCATCTTCAGAATTTTTGACTTTTAATTTTACCTTGAATTTGACGTAAATGCAAGGTATAAAATACAGAATTTTATAAAGGTATAAAAATTAACCGCAAATCAAAAACCATTTATTGCCACAATCGATTTAAAGCCCCCAAAAATGGCGCAAACGTCCATAAGAAAATTCTACAGCATCGAAGGACCCCATTGCCAATTTTAACAAAGATCCGACCAAAACTGTCATTTTGTACCATAAAAAAATATGGGGCACATTCCCATGGGAGGATGTACCTGCATAAGGACATTACAATCATTAAAATCACTAAAAAAAAAACATGCAGCTATTCGAAAAAATCCTTGCATACCTGGACTCGATCTCATTTCATCAGGAACTTCAACCTGACGCGCATAGCCACTTGACCATCGGGTCGCTCATTGAAGTAAGAATTTACGATAGCAGATATTGCTTTAAATGACATGAAATGTTAGTTTTTCGATCATAACTTTTTTTCTATTGAACAAATATCGTCATATGAGTACATGGTACCTAAGTTACACCATCTCCTATCGATTAAAAAAAAATTGTCCAAATCGGTTCAGTAGATCAGATGTTATGTGCGAACAAACAAAAAAAAAAAAAAGTATACGCTTTGAATTGAACCTCCTCCTTTTTCGAAGTCGGTTAAAAACTGTCGAAGGAGGCAAAGCTATATATTCAGCACATTTTACAAGGGAAAACTATTAACGCTTTGGAGCTGATTCCTACAAAAGTCAGCTACTTAGAAAAGTTATATTTATTTTCTTATGAGAGCCAGTTTTGGTCTTTACTCATGGGCTGCAGTTTTCAAACTATGTACCACTGATTTTTGTGTTGCTAAATTGCATTCAACTTTCATGGTGAGTTCCTTTATTTCTTCACTAGTCGGGTACCCGGCCCTGCCCGGGTTTTGGCCGGGTATGGTGTTTTAGTGACACTCGTTCATGAATTTTTCAACATTAAAGTGCATATCTATACACACAATGGGTACTTCTGTAAACAATGGCAATTTCTTCTGACTGGACAAACTAAAATACTGTATTACACACCTTAAATACAAATGCAAGCTACAAATAATGTTTATGTAAATCGGAAATGTTATAAGCTTGGTACAGGATGCGGCGGAGAAACTTGCAGACTTGAAAAGTCAACTAAGGGAAAAGTACATTATGTATCAGTTTACTACTTTTTATAAGATATGTTACCCATTCTGAATTTTTATATTAGTTAGATTTAAAGAACTACATCAGGAAGAATGACGGCCCCTGTTAATGATGTACTCATGTACCCTAGATTTGGTGCACAATTTCGAGCAGATCGACTGATTGGATGTTGGTGATAGCGAGCCGGATGTTGATCTCCAGGCGTTGCAGGGTCCGGGGCTTGTCGTTGTAAACGATCGATTTGAGATACCCCCATAAAAAATAGTCACAGAGTGTCAAATCGGAAGAGCGGGCCGGCCACGGTACGTCACCTTTCAAGGAGACGTTATCACTCAACTGGTGAACCACAGCAAGTTTGTAGGGATGAAACTGGAGTTCGTTGTGAAGAATTCGTCTCAGTGTCCAATCAAAAATCCCCAAAGCAGCAGCGTGTTTACGCGCCGAACGCCTGGGAGAGCGCAAAAATGACTCCCTCACTTTTTCGACGTTTTCTAGGGTTCTGGAAATCCGTTGACCTCCTGGCCTCTGTTTGCCACACTCTCACTTTCCCTGAATGTTTTCACCCTCAAAACAGTCGATTCCCAGCCAGGAATGGGAACAACGGGCTGAATTTTGAAAGGAAGGCACGTTGAGTGGCGACCACCGAAAGATTATTTGAAAAGTAAGATTCGGCGGCGAACGCTCGTTGCTCCTTTGTCCAACGCATGGCGACAACTAAACTATAAGATAACAAAACTTCAGGACCCTCTCTTTAAAATGAGACTCTTTCCACTCCTTTCTGACCATTCCTTGCTAATTAGCATCCAATTAAAATCAGCAAGTTTATCTGTCGCACCCTGTAAAATCAATCGCACTGGAGTCAAGTATTTCCAAACATTACACGTAAAATAACTCCCATCATTAGTTTATATCCTTGTGACTACATTGGTGAAAACATCTTATGTACCTAACTTGATTTTTTTTTTTACTATAAACATTTTCTGTTCTCTAACTGTTGCCAAAATCAATTATCTTTTTATTTAGTCTCGTTAGCGATTATTGGCACAGATGAATCTAAAAATCCTAAGAAAGCAATAAATTTCATACTTACTCCAGCGAAGCCTAGGTTCAAAATTTTCACCATGATTACTATTAATATTGTTGTTGCATGGCAACCAAATTTTTGCAACAATGCACTGAAAATTTAATTATTTAATGGGGAAATTAAATGAAATTTATTTTTTTCCATAATAACTTTTTTAAACTAAGCTTTTTAGAAATAAATTATAGCTTATCCTGCTCTCTGTTACTGTAGCTATCTAACGGTGCAAAAATGGTTAAAATCGGTCCAGTAGTTTGGAAGATTACCCCGGACATACGGTTTCAGAAGTAGTCTTTTATGTATATAGATTTGCCTTCACGATTGCTGTGTAAGCTTTATGTGCAGTTTACTCACTGGAGAGAAATAATTGCTAATTATTTCCCCGAGTCTCAATCTCGGTAAAAGTTTTTGGATATTTGCTCTGGTTTTGTTTTTGCTCGGCATTATGCCTGGTGTTCCGTTTTTCATTGAATGACCTTTATTTTCGAAACCATTCGTCCCAGATGCATATTTCTATTCGCAAAAAAAGCGCAAAATGAGGAGCAGAGTTGATACATCAAAAAGTTGAAGCGAAAAAAACTTGGTCAAAAAATACGAAATCTAATTTTGTTTGGGGAGCAATTTTGGGAGCTTGTTTGGATAACGAGTCCGCACAAAAAGTTAGATTTCGTACTTTTTGACTAAGTTTTTTTCCACTTCAAACTTTTAGTGTTTCAACTCTGCACTTCATTTTGAGTATTTTTGTAACTGGAATTATGAATCTAGGATAAACAGTTGCGAAAATAAAGCTCTTGCAGGTGAAAATGGAGAAAAATACTAAGTTAAGCAGCAGCAGTGTAAATATTGTACTGCACTGCTCCCGTGGATCGTCTTCTGTTTTGTTTGAAATTCTATCGTCCCCTTTAAACTCATGCTGAATTCTGTGGATTGATTACTCAGTTGATCCAGATTGAAGATTTTTCAGTTGCAAGAAAGAGGTTAAGGCAAAACAATAGCTTCGAATGGTAATTTCTACAAGTTAGAGGTCGAAATTATGTCATTTCCTCCTGCTACTCTTGTGTATTTCGAAATCTCATAATACAATTCCTTCGCAATTTTTTCTATTTTAGAACATGATTTTTCAGGTATGCATTTTAAAGTATGATTAGCAAAACGTTTACAAATTTTACCTACTTTCTTCCTAACGGAACGTTTGAAAAACCTGACGCTCCTAATAAGAATTCCAATTTATTCATAGTACCCTCTACTTTGTTATTATCTTATTCTCGAATGATAAGTCGTTGATTTCATTATCTCTTTGATGTTTGTCATGTGAAACACACCTGCTCTTTTAGGTATTCGAGGGAAAGGATGTGAATCAGATGTCAGACCGTACTTCTGAAAATTTTTCTTGTTAAAAATCCTGCTGGATTAATCCCACTGAAAATTAAGTTGGATCCCACGGGATTTGTTATCGGGATTTCGGGATTGCATATCCTAAGCCTTAACAAGTCGTCTTTAGAGTACGCGATGGGCTTTGGTCGGGTCGATACCAGAGTATTGATATAAGCAGTAGAGTGTGTGCTGTGCTCTTTTACCCAAAAAACAGAAATTGGCTGCCTGCATATGAGAAGGAAGTAGTGGTCAAATAAAGGGGGGGGGGGGTTCTATATTTGCTCTCTTTTCAGCCACACCATGATGTTAAGTTAATAGGTTTTTAACTTAGTTGGCTGAAAGTTAGACCGTTCTGTTCACTGATAGTAATCAAAACTACTTTCATCCGTGCAGCCAAAAAGTAACCTTGGAGCAGACTCTAGTTCTATTGTTACTGTATGGGTCATTCTACGCTATTTGAATTCAGACGGCCAATGGAAAAACTTCATGTGAAACTGATTTTAATAATGTTTTTGCATGCTGAAGCATTACAGACTATTATCTTTTATATGGACCACCCAATTAATTCACTGCAATTATTTTATTTTAGCATTTACAGCCGAAAATAGTCATAAATGTATACTCCCCTGGCCTGTTCAAATACTAGTTTTTATACAAACATGTTCGACGCTCAATTTTTGCTAACGTGGCATAATGTTTTTTGCCATAATCATACACTTACATTAACAGAGAAACCAATTTCATCAGTAAACATTGAAAAAATATTTATTATTATTAAAAAAAAATACTTTTCAACGGGCCATATCAATAGTGTCACCTCCACCTGGCGAACTTCAAAGACTGAAATTTAGTATAAAAAATTCATAAGAATGATGTTGATTGCGAATAACCAGTGTAATACTGAGTAAAGTTAAAAGCAAGCTAAGAGGTTTTAAAAAAATTCGAATATTATTGCATCGGTTCTTGTTGAAAGTGCCTCAAAGCTTACTGCGCCAGTCGCTGTAGTATTTCCCCTGGTAAGTATAATTTTTGATATTTCATCGTTACATAAGTATGCGTATGTACAATGTAATGCTTATTGTGTGCAGACATCACGGTTTACTTGAAGTTTTGGTAAGAAGAACGCGTGATGCTGTTTTTATAGGTAATGTGTGATTTTGTCACTTCTCTGGCGTCACTCCCCTGGCATTTTTGTCCAAAAAAAGGGTAAATATACATTAAAACTGTGATATAAGCATAATTAATTTCATTTTTAATCCTAATTGCCCCTGTGAAAGCAATTTGAATGAACGTAAATAATGCGAGAAGTATTTTTATTTGGGATCTGCGGTGTGACTTGTATGCAACATGTCGTGTTTTCAGGATTAATTTTTTTTCATTTTATTACAACGTGAAAATTTTTTTTAATACAGGTCTAATAGAAATGAGTCCATACTATGATTTTACACCGAAAAATAAGTGAAATAATTGTAAATCAAACCCGAATTCCGCCAATAGTGTCACTCCCCTGGCAACGCGTTTTCCCCTGGTATCGATAAACCCCCCAAAAATTGAAATTTCGTCTGGCCCTTACCACTACAATCATAAAAATAGCGGCTACTAGTGATATAATAAGTGTGAGATGAAACAGATTATTTTTTCTTTGTGGACACAAAAAACGCATTGATCGTAGAATCACCCGTATACTAAATGACAAAATCCTCCCTGATTGCGACCCCAACTTTCATCTGACCTGTCCTTGAAATTCTTCGCATATTTATATCGCCGATTATTATTTCGCCGATTTATTTGCATGTTTTCATTAAATTTAGTTGCAAATGCTAACCAGAAGACTAAGTTATCGGCTAATTTTGTTTTTATCGAACTCATCGTAGATATCATAACTAGTTTATAGGGAATGAAAGGGTCATTGCGGTATAATTGAAGTCAGTTGTAAACAACATTTAACAAAATAAAAAAGTTTTCCTTCCATGAAAGAAATCTTATTTTTTAAAAAATAAAAAATGAAAAGTTACGTTTCTTCTATCGTCTTCCCATTTTGGAAGTGAATTTAATTATACCTCACAACTCAGCTAAATCTAGATTGGGAAAGTGAGAAATCAGGTCAGTTCTCTATAAATAACATAGAGGGACAAAGTCGCCACTGAATGCTGAAGAAAAGACGAAATTCTCCATATACCCGTTCTGGAACAGAAGCAGCTAAATTACACTTTTTAACAACTGTCCTTTAAAAAGTTCAACTTTTATTTAGGTCGCGTTTTATGTTGTGACAATTTTCAAGCTATGTGGCTTGATGACATGAACCAGTGATTGACGATGTGGTTCACATGAGACCACAGGTAAACGGAAGAAAAAATGAGGGAAAGGGGGGGGGGTCGGCCATTTAAAATTTTTCCAGGCGAAGGAGACAAAGGGTATTTACTCAATGCATTTTAAAGGGAAAAAACATCAAAACCCATGCAAAACTGTATTTTACATTATGTTTTAAAAATCCATGGGGATCAATTGTCCTCTTCTCTTCCTTGCCCAAGTGACTGGCCTGGGGGGAGGGGCGAAGCATGAGATGAAAATGAGTGTCACGAGTCGGAATTAAATTTTTAAGTAAGTTATCACTAAAATTTATTCACACCAAGCAATTTTTATAATTGGACTTTCATAATATTTATTTAAACACTAAGAGGGCCCCGTCCCTTGCTTGTCGACGTTTACCATCCCCTGAAGATTGCTTTTAAACCTTATTTAATCCACTAATACTTAAATCGTGAGCTATGAAGAGTCAGCTTAAAATATACATTACGATTAGAATAAAATAAAAATACCACCCTCCTTCCGGTAAAAAAAAAAATAATTAAAGAGCTTCCTTTGAAAATCCTGCTCTCTTGATCAAAGTACGCACAGCAAAATGTTTAAAAAATAAATAAATAAATGAAATAAAAACTCTTCGATGATCACCTCTTCCGCGGAATTCAAATTAATTTTTACAATTTCACAGCTATAGGTGTTTAGGTCACAGCTGAAACTGTTGTATTGTAAACTTTAAACTTGGAAACTCATTTTCAAATTCTGGTCTCCAGAAATATTCTGCGGTGGAGCTTTGAGCTTGAATTGAGTTGTGCTCACAGTTTTCGCTAAATGAGGAATTCTTTATATCTCCTACTCTACACTATTGAGAAAATTTTAACAAATTTCATTCTTGTGCAGAAAAAAAATGCCTGTTTGGAATAATATGGAATATTAAGAAGTGTAGGAAATTTTTATCCCTTTATTAGATAAATTATGTGGCATTTTTTAGCTTTAAAAAATAACTAGGAAAAACTAGTTAAAAAAACTTGTCCCGAGGAACAAATTACCGGGGTCAGAAGTAATTTTGTACTAAATATCAAAGTTGTAGGAGTCTCTTGGACGTAGGGCAGCTACAGACATAATTGTGTAAAATCTTTGACGTTACTTTTTTTTAATATACAAAACTAAAAAATTAAGACTTTTCATGAAAGAAAAATGAACTCTGCCAAAATGAGTCTTAAAACAGTGTTGAAGTTGTGGGAAAAAATGCAGCTTTTCCTCAATCTCTCCCTCTTTGTGGGAAAAATCTTCTGTTTTGATTATTTTTTCTTTATCAATCCACTGGTACCATCATATGCACTTTTCAGAACAAAATTCTTGCAAAAACGATCAGGGTGATTCAAGGTTAAGGGCACTTAGAAAATGACGTGTGATGCGGTGGCCCCGGGTTTGAATCCCGGCTCGGACATGGGCGTGCTTTCCCTCTCTCCTGTCCTTGTCCTTTGTTTGTGTGAAAGTGTATGATGAATGAATGCTAACCCTATAAATGGCTCCTTATGGCATGTGTGTTGAGCTAAAACGGTGCCCCACCTTAATGGTGCTCGTAAAAACGAAAGCCGTACCTATCCAGCCTTAAATCGAGTAGATTTCATCTACTCGGGCTCGGATACCCGAGTGGCATTTGAAACAACAACAACAAGAGAAAATGACGTTTATATGGATTTTTTTTAATTCCTATGTTAAAAGTTGCAATTTTTTTTAACACCGGGAAAAAAAATCACCACTTTAGCTTTGTTATTTGAAAAATTGCGAGTAGTTTCTCTCTCTCGGTCCACGTATGCTAAGTGATCAAGTGAAAACGCAAAACCTAAGTTTTAAATCCTTAAGGATTTTTTTTCAACACTTATTTTTCGGTCATTTAAAAAAAATCCAATATAAGTTGTACAAGTATTTCACACATTTGTAACAGCAATTTCTATTTTATCCATAAACAAATTGATGCAGATTTATAGAGCTGATTGTTGTGGTCAATCAATATTTTCCTCCCTGTTCATTTATTCATTTTTTCATCTTCACATTGTTCGTAGCTACATAACTTCATGCACTTCTTTACTTAATGTATTACTCATTGCATAATTTTCGAAACACTTGTAGTCCAGAGTTTCATGTATCTATCAGAGTCGAAACCCATTCATCGAAACAGGACCATTATTTCGAGGGGTTACGAGGGAAATAATTGCCCCCCCCCCTCGTCGTTAAAAATTTAATATTTTTTGAATAAATGGGAGTGTTTTTTGTTGTTTTCCGATAACATTTGCATTGAGTGTTCACCTTTTGTCTCTCCCTCCCGAAAAATTTGAAATAACGCATGGAAGCGAACAAATGCTTTTGTTCTACAGACATAATTTTCAACTCGTTGAGCAGTATTTAACAAATTGTGCCAGAAGTACAAAAAGCGCTTTATTTTCCCAAGTCTTCTCTGACAAGTGCTTTTCGTCTATTGTGACCTACTTTTCGAAAATTTGTTCCTGATGTTTCGAGCTAGTTAATGATTAGTTGAAAACCTAAACGACCGTGCCAAATGGCTGTAAGTTTTTATTTCTTGGCAATAAAAACGTGTATATTAAGTAACAAAACTTCAGTTTTGGAACACCGTCAAGTACATGTCCTTGAACTTTTTATCCATTTCTGCGTTTCTGTCGCCTAAACACTTCGAATTCCCCCAAAAATCAATCATTTAGTTATTTAGTTTGGTCTGCTGAAACGCGGCGGACTTACAACTTTCGGTGAACGAAAAGCACTTAAAATGATAGTCTAACATTTGAAAATAATATGATTAATATGAAGTCAAATGAAAAGACATATAAAATGGTGCAGAACAACGATAATACCTTTACAATGCGAGAAAAAAAGTTCTGATATAGAATTGTTGCAAAAATGTAAAAAGTAATTGTGTGACAAAAAAATAATTTTTTAATGACATTGACTTCGCTGTTGTCCTGATATTCCTGATAAAAAAGATTTTGTCCTGATATTCCTGTTTTTTTTTTAAATTAATTTTACTGCATGGAATAAGTTTTCTCAAAAAGAGACCCTAATTTTAACTTTTAAAGGTTGAAATTAGTGATGCACTAATCAATCCGCCTGCCGATTGGCCAATTTTAGACACTCAACCGTTTGCAAAAAAGAATTAAAAAAAACATTGAAATTAATTTTGCTCGGAGCAAGAACCTGTGCTGAATGTATTCATTACACCAAACCAATAGTTTTGACCTCTAAGTCGCTTCCCCATTTGATAAAATTTTTTTCAAATTATCATGGTAGGGGTGTAAACAATGCTTTCATATACTTATTAAAAGAAAAAAGAAGAAGGAGATAAAGAAGGTTACTGGAATTTTTTAAAATGTGACTTACATTTTAAAGAAAAGGGGGGGGGGGGCGATTGCGAGAAGATTGAACTTTTAAGGACTTGAAACTAACAAAGGGACCAGTTGGAAGCTCAGCAATTTGCTTGGTCTTTTTTATAAGCCAATGTTTTAGTACATAAAAAAAGCACTCCGAAACTTGATTACAACACCTGATGATTTACCTTTCATTATTAAAAAAAAAATGGACATAATAGACTGTTCCTTTTCTTACATGTATTGGTATATATGTAATGAACGCTACTTAAGAAAAATACTAAAAGTTTTCTGAATTTATCTTGATATTTTTGTAATACTATGTCCAGATTATTTTCTCAAAGTCACAACAATGTCAAAAAGCACAAATTTGCGAAGAATTATCGACACACATTTTAGGGTTGCAAGAGGCTCTTGGCGAAAGTGTTTTTCTTTTATTTATCCTTTTCGTAATAACATTTGCCGTTGAAAAGTCATCGTTCACTCTTTGCCGTTGCTCATTTAACACTAATTTTGATCTGAAAAAGAGTTTTCCTTAAATTCTGAGTAAGTAAAAATAGTAGGGGAATGTGGGGCAAAGTGAAACAGCTAAGATAACGTATCTGTTTGAAAATGAACAAATTAGAAATTAGTTCTGAAAATTATTGTGCATAAAGACGGAATAATGCATTTTGTAATAAAACTTGCATTGAAATATTATTTTTCATTTTTCGCAGTTATTTGGCACCTTCAAAAAAAGGTAGAAAATTTCCACCTCAAAAAACCATATGGCAAAGTGAAAAATACAATATTTTTGTAGTGAAACATTTTCTCTTTCATTTATTTACAGCGGTGTTTATCAAACAGAGGCGTAAATAAAAGAGTAATTGAATTATTAGTGAAAAAATAAACGAATAAATAAATAAACAAATTAATAAATCAAGTAATATATGAGAAAAAAATGAGCGAATAAAATAGAGAATGAACAAAATAAGTGAATGAATGAATAAATTAGTGAATAGTTGAGTAAAAGTATGTAAATAAACTAATAAATAAAGATATGCGTAAGTGATTTAGTAAATGAATGCATAAGTAAACGAAATGAACTATTTCACTTTGCCCCGCGTGCACTTGACAAATTACATTGAATATTTTAAATCAAAACATGACTAATAAAAACTAAATAAGGACTGCACTGGACATCAGTAGATCTCAATTAAAAATGTTAATTACAAAAGTTTTATCATTGTATAATAACAAGAGATATTTTTGAAAAGCCACGAATGTGTCAACAAAGGTATCAAATTTAAAAATGACCTGTTAAATTTTTCCGTTGATTCTTAGAGCTGTTTGTTTTTTTGACAGGAATCAACCATACGTCTAGGAACTTTGTTAAAATATTGCTAGATTTGTGGCCCAGCAAACTTTAATAACATTTTACATTTCACTTTGCCCTGCATTCCCCTACATACTGTTGGAGCAGTAAATCTTCGAAAATTTCCAATTTATTCACACATATGTTTAATGCTTTTTCTCTGCAAGCGTAATTCACGAATTGAAAATCTAAATTTCAGTCAAAAGAATTTTTGTGCAATGTGAAAAAAAAAAAAAAAAAAAAAAAAAATTAAAAAAAAAAAAAAAATAAAAATAAAAAATAAATAAATAAATAAAACGGAGAATAGGGAGGGGGGGGATGGAATAGAGAAGCATATTACATTTCAATATTTTTATTTCTTTTTTAAAATTCAAGTTGTCAAGCATTCCATTGAATTAAAAAAAAAATCTAAATAGTAGTAATGTCTGCGCGTGTATAAACATGTGTTATGCATGCATATTCGTGAGTGTGAGTAACTCTTTTCATTTGTCATAAAAATTCAATACTTTTAAGTGTATTTTGTCAAAATAAATATTTCAAAATATTACTTTTATTTAAAATGAAAAAAGGAAATACACCTATTGATGAATGTATTCATCTGAAGTAAAAAAAAAAAACTAAACAGGTGTATCAATCGTCAACTCAATTTAGTATTCAACGATGAATAAATAAATAAAATAAAAAGAAAAAGGTCATTATTGATTATTAATAGCTGATTCTAGAACTTTTCTACGATATTTTTTCCCTCGTTCTTCGATAATGTATCACGTTTCTATAGCAACTTCAGAAGAACATACGCGATGAACATGTTTTCTTCACTTGTCCCTAGTTTTTATGCTTTGTACTGGTTAGATATCTTTATCACAGTCGTAATGCTTGATAAGAATTGATGCTGATTTCTCGGATACCTTGATGAAGATTAGTAAATAGAGAGAGAGAGAATATTTTGGAAAACAAACTCGCGTTCAACATACAATCTCAAAGTACAGGGACGCAGTGAACTCTTAATAGTATATGAGGGCGTTCTGTATTGATAAATATCGCTGATTGTCCTCAAAATGTCAGTTCTAAAATATAACGACATCGGTGTTACACATTAGCGCCCCGATGGGAGGTCACTGTGACCTCCCAAGAATTTCCGTATTTGGCACACTGATATTATTTGTTCTTTTTAGTTTTTAGAATTGTTTTTTAAAAGATACCTTTTGTTTTTTCTCACTAAGTGTTATGCATGTGAGACATGTGTGAAATGTGCATGCTTATATTTTATGAATCGGTACAGTTGGAACTTTATTCGGCAAATTGAAAAATTTCCCCCTCCCAAAAAATTTATTCGATGTCACATCAACGTTGATGTGGGCAGGGGTGCCTCAAAGTAAATATATGGGGGGGGGGGGGGTTAATATGGATGGTAGTTTGGTAGTTTTGAAAGGGATGGTATAGAATAGATGTTCCAAAGTGGATGCTGTGCCACCTTGGGGAGAGGCGAGGGTACTATACAGTAAAGTTACCATGATGGTATCAACAGATATTATGTAATTGGAATTTTCTTGGGTGCTATGAGAAAATTCTTATATTCGTCAAAGGTTGCTGCAAATTTTATAAAAATAACTGGAGAGCTCCCGCTGTGAAAACAAAAAGATCGCGAGAAAAACGATAAAAGGCATTTTAAGAAATAGTTTTAGGGAAAGAAATTCTGAGAAGGGTTTTAAAAGGTGCGTGGGAAGTGTGATAGGAAGCCAAAAGTCTTAATATTTTGCTAGTAGCCTAAACAATTTACACATAATAATACTAATGGACTCGTTGAAAACATGCAACTAGAAGAGATGAATAATGTAGAAAGTAAAAATGGATCGAAATGAACATATTACACTGCGTAGAGAAAAAGGAAATTGATATGAGAGATTGATTTTTGATAGCTACATCTTTCAAGATGATTAAAATCTGATTTTAACACGAATACATCTGCACAATGTTTCAAACTACGGAGTCCAAAAATAACGGTTGTGGTCTTTCTCCTTTTAACGGAAGATGGAGAAAAATATTAGAGGAACACATCTCTTTTTGTGGAGTCGATGCACGCCAGTCATTTCGAATTTTTCTAAGGGGTGGGGGTGGGGGGCAAAAATGATAAAACTACGCTCCCTTACATGTAAATACATTGATGTCCTAAAACCAAGGGGGTAGAGGGGGCCATTGAGCCTTCCTAATTCCACTAAAGTTTCTTGAGGAGAAATATGCCCGGCGACCAAACTGACAAGGGGGCCTCGCACTGGGTCTCGGTGACGCTGCGTATTACTTATATTTACTTTTCTTCAAAAAGGAAACATTTCTTTTGTTTTACTTTTTAGCCTACTTTCCCGTTAAAAATAAAAGAAAGACGAAAAGAGTATTAAAAGTGGCTCAATGCATCTAAAAATATCGCCAAGTCCAAAAAATGTCGCCAAGTTTAAAAAATATCGCCAAGTTAAAAGAATATCGCCAAGTCCGAAAAAAGAGGGAAAATGAATATCGAAAAATTAAAAATTTGAAAGTAGGGTATTGAGATGGGGAATTTGTGTGTGTGTCGGTCGGTCTGTCTGTCCCCGTCTAATAAGTTTTGAATGAACATTCCGATTTGGACAAACTTTTTTTTTGTTGGAAAGATCTCGGCGAGTACAGCTCATTCCCATATTTGATTTTTCGATTTGAACAATTTTTGGTTCAACTTTGAACCGTTCAAACAACCTGTCCCGCGATGCTAACTGTTGAGTGAACAGTCCGATTTGAACAAACTTTTTTTGTTCGAAAAATCTTATCAAGGATACTTCATTACCGTATTTATATTTCCGATTTCAACAATTTTTCGTTCAACATTGAACCATTCAAACAAGCTGTCACCCCTAATAACTTTTGAGTGAACAGTCCGATTTAAATAAACTTTTTTTTTTGTTCAAAGGATCTCAGCAAGAATACTTCATTACCGTATTTAAATGTTCAATTTGAACATTTTTTCGTTCAACATTGAACCGTTCAAGCAACCTTTCCCCACCTAATACCTTTTGGGTGAACCGTCCGAATGGAATAAACTTTTTTCTTGTTTGAAAGATCTCGGAGTCCCATACTTCGCTTTTTGATTTAAACCATTTTTCGTTCAATATTGAACTGTTCAGAAAAAAAAATTAACATTAGCGTCTACGGGGAATTTAAGTTGAACGTTGATCCTGAACTTAAAGTCGGATTTCCTTCAAACTAACTTTGTAAGAAAATGGTTTTGATAAATAATGTTTGTAAAGTACTTTTCTGAATAATCTTCTGTGAGGACTCTGACTCCGACTCCGCAAACATGGCGGAAATGCAGGCTCAGAAAAAAAATGACTGATTGTGCAGACGATTTTTTGTTTATTTATTCATTTGTTTTATTTTATTTATTTTTTTTTTTTCGGCAGACTTTTTTTTTTTTTTGTAACAAAAATTTTTCAGTCACGAGGGCATTTTATTCTTTATTTATATTTAACAACTGGCAACGGATTAAAAGTGAAATTCGAGACATTTTATTAACGGACGAGTTTTTTTTTTCTTTTTTTTTTCTTTGTTTGATAAAATGTGTTTTGATGCTCTTTGTACTTTTATTTATTTATTTATTTTTTTTTTTTTTGAAAACGATAGAGGATTTTTTCTACTGAAGAACTGTAACAGTTACATTCTTTAAAAGGTGCGACAAAACTTTATTTATTCGTTTATTTACTTCTTACGTGTCTATTTCATCTGATGAGAGGGGTATATTTTGCTTTTAGAAATCAGCTTTAAGTGCTAAAAAGGTATGTTGGACATACTTTTCAGTCTCAGATAATCAAGAGAATAATGATCAGATGCTAGAATGCCGATGTCGATGTACGGGAAAGTAGGCTCGTTTAGTTCTTGACAGAACTTCTTGTTTTTTTTTAATTTTTAATTATTTTATTTTTTTGTTCATCCGAAATAAAATCAGCCATTAATTATATCTCAATTTGAAGCGCCAAGTGAAGCAATATTTTGCCTAGTAGGTGGAAAATTAGGAGAGAAAAAAAGGTAAATGCAGCATAATATACAGGACATTTTTGTTTCAATAAATTTTTTCTTTCTTTTTCTGTTAAATTTACATAAAAGCGCCGTGTCACAATCATTTATCAATGTGAACGGAACAGGAAATTAAATTCGGTCCGCTCTTTTGACTTCCGGGAAAGATCACGAGATTTTTTTTCCCGTTTATGACTCTATTTTAAAAGCCATCGCGTTGTTCTAATCGTAAACCAGTTTCCATATTGTTGTAGCTGAGGGTTCATTCGGAATATTTTACGATGCATTGATGTTTAATGATTCAAACTCAAGAGACGAAAGGTCAAAGATATTCGTTATTTCTATTGAGAGTTGCGATGAATGCTTCGCTATAAAACTGAAATAAATCCTGAAGAGCAATAATTGGTGCCGTTAATCGGAAGTTCAGTGCACTTGTGTTTTATTAAAAAAAATCTGGTATGGACCCCACACTACTTCCTTTTACGTGTAAATTTCTTAGTAGTTGCCTTAAGTGTTAAAAAAAGTGCTTGGAGTGAGTAAGGTAACAATTCAAATATTTACTCCCCCAATCTACCACGAAACAATGCAAAAAAATATTTTACAATGGTTATTTTTCTAAATATTGCTGATTTTAATATCATTTAGTGAATTTTTCGCAAAATATCGCCAATAGCGCCAAGTTGAACCCAAATTCAAAAAAATATTTTTTCGCCAAATTTGTCGCCAACTTGGCGATATGTCGCCAAGTTGGCGTCAAACATTTGGCGACCAAAAGCTTGGCGACATGTCGCCAAGTGGTGGCGCCAATTCATATCACTTGAGTCTGTATTGAAATTAACATTGATTTACCCCAAAAAAGGGGTAAAAGACCCCTTTGGGAACATTCGAATGCAATCACAAGGGGAGGTGCACAACTAGACCCCCCTCAGAGCCTACATACCAAGCTAGAAGTTTCTACGGCATATAGTTTTTGAGTTATGCGAGCCACATACGCACATACACCCGCACATACATCCGCACATATGTACATACAGACGTCACGAGAAAACTCGTCGTAATTTACTCGGGGGTGGTCGAAATTGATTTTTCGGCTGTTTGTATGTTGTTAGGTACATATGCACGTGCTGACAGGTCGAAAAAACTACGCGACATTCATTCAGGGGTGAGCAAAGTCAAAATTTAGACCGAAATTTGAGTGAAATTTTTTTCATGATCACAATACTTCCTTTACTACGTAAAAGGAAGTAATAAGTTACGTATGTTTGAACCATGGTGGTCTCAACTATACTGCCAGACTAAGCACAAAAATCGCACCTGCAATGGAGCTCAAAATGAGAAACTGCTCTTAACTTTTACACCTCCACATATTTGATTCGGTTTCCACTTTTTGAGAATTTGAAGTAAGAAAAAAAAATCTTATTTTTTAATGACTATAAAATATTCCACAAGTGGAATAATTTATTCCACTTTTTGTCGGAATTTGAAGAAAAAAAAATCTTGTTTATAATTGACCATAAAATATTCTATACAGGTAAAGTGACATATGTCATAAAAAAACTACCTCGTGACAAAACCTCAGTTTTGATAAAAAGTGCAGATATGGCTTGTTACAAGCTTAGCAAGACAAGACTTAACTATGTTAGAAATTGAACTATGCAGGTACAAGTATTTACCTCATGCCTATGCCTTTGCTTCTGGTCACATCATAAAAAGTGAAATATCACAGACAACCAAATTAAAAATAACAATATTTATTCAAAGACAAGAAAAACTGGGGCCACACAAGCGTTGTCTGCAAGTTAAAATGAACATATTAACAACATTTTTTTTTGTTGCGGCGACCTTGAATTGCGCAAATAAAACAGAAAACTAAATTATAAAACTTGTTAAAACACTGTCTAACATCCTCGTTGTGTGTGACCGAGCATTGTCATGTTAACCCAAGTAGCACACTTTGTTTTTTAGAGGTTGTAAAATGGTTATTAACGTTATAACAACCGCTTAAAAACGTTTAAAGGTTATTTGTGCTACCTGGGAAAAATGACTCCTTGGACGGGGCCCTGCCGTGAGTGCCAAAACATTTATGTGTTTGTAGAATGGTGCAAAAGTTCCGTTTAGACTGCTATGGTTTTGTGAATTAAAATTAGGGGTAACCATGTATCAAATGCCATTCTGGGACCGAGCCATAGGTGAGCAAACATTCAAAACAGCAGGTAACATCACACACGAAACTCAACCTCAAAGAAAATTTGAGAATGGGGAGAACATTTAACAATAAATCACGCTTTCTTACAATTTAAAATTTTTACTTGTTTGAATTATATTTTATTACTAGCTTTATGCCCGGCGTTGCCCGGGTGCGTATTAATATAAAACTTTAGCTTCTCAAAAAATTCTAATAAAAATTTAACGCAAAACTTGTTCATAAACAACGTTCTTAGTTTCACCTTCAGGCGCAAGAATAAATAAATTTAGTCTTGATGTAGTAGTTCTCTCTTGTTGTTCTTTTAAACGAAACTGACGCTGACTCACTGTCTCCGATTGTCTTGATCTAGTTGCTCTATCTCTCAGATCTCTTAGACGATACTCACGCTGCTCATTGCTTTCTAATGCTCTAGCCGTCATATCTCTAATGTGCACTGTCGCTAGTCTTCGTCTCTCATTTTCACGTTTTTCAGCCGTTTTTACTTTCTTCTATATCTATTATATAGAAGAAAGTATTGGTTTCGTAAAAATTTTCGAATGTCGAATTTTGACGGATTTGCACGTTTTGAGGTGCGCTGAGTCCATTTCGACCATTTTTGGAAAATGTCTGTCTGTGTGTGTGTGTGTGTGTGTGTGTGTGTGTGTGTGTCTGTCTGTGTGTGAGTCTGTATGTGTGTGACCAGTTTTTGTGGCCGCGCTAGAGCAAAAACTACTGCATGAAATCGAACAAAAATTTTTTCACATATGCACCACCATGTGAACTGGTGCACCTGACTTTGTTTAGCGAATTCCTCCAAGGGGGGTGGAGCAATCGCACGTGTTCTGCGCGTGGGTGATTGCTATATCTCAGGAAGTAACCGGCGGAATAAAACGAAAATTGGTCCATAGATAGACCCTACCGAGTACAGGTGCTGATTCAATTTGCGTGTCAATATCTCGAAGGGGGGTGGAGCAATCGCACGTGTTCTGCGCGTGGGTGATTGCTATATCTCAGGAAGTAACCAGCGGAATCAAACGAAAATTGGTCCATAGATAGACCCTATAGAGTACAGGTGCTGATTCAATTTGTGTGTCAGTATCTTGAAGGGGGATGGAGAAATCGCACGTGTTCTGCGCGGGGGTGATTGCTATATCTCAGGAAGTAACAGGCGGAATCAAACGAAAATTGGTCCATAGGTAGACCCTATTGAGTACAATTGCTGATTCAATTTGTTTGTCAATATCTCGAAGGGGGGTGGAGCAATCGCACGTGTTCTGCACGAGGGTGACTGCTATATCTCAGGAAGTAACCGGCGAAATCAAACGAAAATTGGTCCATAGGTAGACCCTATTGAGTACAAGTGCTGATTCAATTTGTGTGTCAATATCTCAAATGGGGGTGGAGCAATCAAAAGTGCTTATTTTGTCATTGCACCTACTGTATCTCGGGAAATATTGCTGCGATTTGAATGAAATTTGGAATAACACTAACCCAATATGGAAGCAAGCATCGATTAAATTTTGGCGCCAATCGCCCCAGGGGGAGGGTGGGGTGATTTTTGCGCTTAGTCAACAATGCGAAAAATTAATTCCTTAAAAAATCGCTTTCACGCTATTTAATTATCAAAACAGCTGAAAACTTTCAATGATTTGAAAATTTTAACTGTTGCCAATTTCTTTTTACTAACAAATAAAATGTTTGCAATTAATCTAAACAAGGCTTTTGCAATGATTTCCAATTTCGCTCATTGATTCTGCATTTGCAGGGCTATTACGATAATTGGGAAATTGTAGCTGTCTCCAATTACTCGGGCGAGTACGTATTTTATTTTGTAACTGGAATTCATAAGATAGATATAGAAGAAAGTTTCGTGACGGCCACGACAGCTAGTTTTGCCTTAGGATGAACTTGTCCTATTGCTTTCCGTTTCTTCGGAGGCATTTTTGCAGAGTGGTAGCTAAATATACTTACAATTCAAAAATTTATGTTTTTCTTAATCGTTGTTTCCGAGCCTCGAGGTAGAAAGGTTGATAAATCAGAAATAAATTACTTTCTCGCTTTAAAGGTTTATCTCTATCAGTCGAAAAGAAAAAAAAAGCAGTTTAATTGTTTTTGACTTATTTCATGCTAAAATGAAATAGGTAAGCCTTGAAATGAAAATTCATTGTTTTAATTTTAATCTTTGTTGGAAAAATGGTAATATTTAAATACCATAAATTTTATCAATTTATAACCTAAAGGCTCTTGTCGATTAAAAAAATAGGCCTAATAATAGGCTAGATTCCTATATAAAAGGGTCATTTTTTGACAAAAAACTTGAATTTGAGCTTTTTAGATTTTTTAAAATTTCAAGACCCCGCCTATGAGAATTCTAAGGCATCAAGGAACCTCTGTGTCAAGTTTGATGAAAATCTGACGCAAACTGTGGATTTGTATAGAGAACAAGTATACATACACTCATTTATATATATATATAGATTCTCAAACGTGTGGGGTGAAATAATGCAAGATTTGGAAAATATTCTCAAATAAATGAAGTGTATTTCATTGAGTATCAAAAATGTGAGCTTTGCTAGAGGAAAAACAAAAAACAAAACAAAACAAAAAAACCTGGGGTAGGACAATGAATTGAAAATATACTGCCAAGGAAGGCACAATCGCACCTTCCTGCCAAACTCTGATGGCTGCACCCATAGCTGGCAGGAGCAAATAATAAGATACTCGACTGAAGCCATTGTTTCAGAAGGCAGAAGTCCTCTAAAACATTTACATCAAGCAGCATTTTGTAACATTTCATTGAAGGTGAAAGAGACCCAAAGCAGTTTGCATCAGAAACCACGAGTCCAGTCCGGCCGTTTCGAATATTAAGTAGACTCTGACATTGAAAGCTGGCTGAATTCGATGCCATTCTCTTGCACAACCTTTCCTTTTCCAAACCCAAGGTAAGCGAAAACTCAGCAAAAAGGTGGCGCGCGAGAACAGCAGACAAACAATTAGAAAATGAGTAAACAATAAGAGTGTAACAACGCCACGTGCTTGCCAAGGCCGCTCGATTTTGTGTTTATTGCCGCGTTACGACCTTGGCACAGTACGTGCGGAAAATCCCCCCCCACACCCACCCTGTTTTCCAAAACAGAGGAAAAAATACATTAATTCCTGAATGTAACCAAAACACCACTTGTAAGCATAAAAAAAAAAAATCCAGACAATTTTCTGTCAAAATAAGGTCAAGTAAAACGTTGCACCAAAGAGGTCAGATGGCGATAATTTTAAATAGCTGATCACACTACCAGAAGCAATCCCATTTTTTTCTCTAACCCTCGCTATCTGTTTGCAGTTCTAAATTCATTTCGCAGATAATTGCTATAATTATTATTTCCTTTTTGTTTAAGTCAAGAGCAGGGAGAAAAATCCTCACTCAGCATTTCCAGAGAAATCTATAACAGCAAGATCGCAGCAAGCCGTTTTGATTTGCATATGTAATACAAACAAGCAGATCTAGTAAAGCAAAACAACTACCTTTTTTAAGTTGTTAATTTCTTTAAAAGAGACCAACAAAAAGTGCTACACATTATGGCAGGCAGGAAGTGCGGACTTTTTTTTTTCTGTAAAATGGTCGGATAAGCGATTGGCTTCTTTAACTTCAGAAAAGGCCCAAACGTTATGGGCTTTTACACAAAAATATGCTATGCGTTATTTTGATTTCAGATTTGCTTCTTGAATGAATTATGTGTGAAATATCCGTTTTACTTGATCAGCATTTTGTGAAAGGTTCGTTTTGCTTGATAGGATTTTTGTGAAGGGTCCGTTTTGCTCGATCGTATTTTTGTGAAGGGTCCGTTCTGCTTGATCGTATTTTTGTGAAGGGTCCGTTAACGGACCCGAATTTCCTCTGGCCAGACCCCTGCATATATACTGCCGTCCTTGCATAATCGGGTAATGGATAAGCGAATAAAAAGCCTGGAACCTGTGCCATAGACGCAATATTAAAGATCCCTGCTTAATCGAATAATATTTCTTGGAACTGACAATATTTGTTAAAGGGAGGCCAACAGTATTGCATTTGACTTTTCTACATCCAACCACCCCTGTATTCGCTTCTGTGGGCTTAAATCTGCAAGGTCGTTTTCGGCTTTGATCAGTTTTAAGGAATTATGCCCTTATGTGTTCAAAAACTTTTGATTTTTTTTCTTTAATGCAGGAGTATTTCATTTATATTTATAGTGTCAAGAATTGGCAATTTAATGCAAGATAAGCTTAATTTTTTCCATGAAATTATGAACATTGTTATTGGAAAAACAGTTTTATGACTTTGTGGGCGCCTTAAAGCTCCAGGCTCCAGTACTATAGGTCTGGTATCCCCACCCAAACGGCAGCCCTAATTGTATGTAACTTCATAATTTAGTGAGATCATTCTAAGCACCTCCTTGTTTTTTATTATGATATTTGAGATTATATAATTGCTCTGAATTTGAATCCGTTTTCTTCAAATTTGAAACCATGATCCTAAAAACTATTTGCATAAGCTTTCGCCTTTTCATTAGCAATAAGTTGGCGGTTTTCAGACAGGCGGTAACAGATGGTCAATGCCGACTTTCTTTGACTTAGCTGGCTCAAGCCGGTTTTTACCGTCTTGGTCTTATACGGTTAAAGCCAGTCTTTACCGTCTAAGACGTAGATGGTCAAAGCCGGCTTTTGCCGCCTGTCCAAAAACCGCCCTTAAAGCGATAAAAGTTGGTCATTTTCACTAGGGAATGGTGCATCAAACTTTGATTCACTTTTAGAGTTAATTAAAAGTATTACTGTTTGTGTACAATGCTCTTTTAGTTAAAAATTTTCCTTGTAAGTTTTCTGCAATTAATGATTGCCACTTCATTACCGAATGAAATCATGTTAGTAAACTAGTGGCAGAAAAACTGCTGTGGATGGTTTGTCTTTTTGCCAATACAAAGCATCCCCTATGAGAAGCAAGAAAATGTTGCTTCTCATAGGGAGGATATGATAACCTCGCATGTCACGGAGAGAAAAGAATTATCTCAAAAAAAAAAAAAAAAACACAGTGCTGTAATTTTGTTTTCAATGAAGCCTATCTTATTCAGTTAATTTAAGCATTTTTTTTGCAGTACAAAACAAAATGTACAATATGTTGTAAAATAGTTTTCTGTTCATGTTTTACTACTTTTTGGCACTGTACCATTCAACTGGAGAAAATTATTTGACACAATCACGTCTTTTCCAGACAATGCAGGCCAGAAGGAATAGGGAATTAAAACCCCTCCCTTTATGTAAACCTGTACATAGGCTTGATTATATATTAATCTAAACTCCATTTGATTTATCCACCTGTATTTCATATAGACAAATTAAGCATAAAACCTCCATGTTGTTTGTGTGGTTTAAGTTCTGGTAGATTTTTATGTTTCGAGGTGGGCTCCACTAGAAAACTATCGCAGTCAAGCCCGCTTCTTGCAATATTGGTTAAAAGAATATTCCGTTTAAAATAAATTCTGTCTGAACCAAACCGTTATAATTAGCAATTTTTATCCTGAATAATAGAATATCCTGCTTATTACTATTTTTTTTTTTTTTTTGAGACAAATAAGCTATTAGACAGTGTTTTATGTTTTTGTGAGCTAGGCAGGGGTGGTGAGTAGCTATCACTATAGAAGTCAGTCAAACACCCTGAGGGCACCGAGAAGCTAGTGGACTTATAAGATAGTGTAAAGGGATTTTCTCTTCTAAGTTGTACATGCCATTGTACATTTTTAGAACTTGTCGAAAGAAAAGTTTTCTTTTTGTTCAAACATATTATTCATATTTTAACATTATCTTATTTTTTCATTTTAGCAGGCCCGATGCTTCACATTTTTCCAAAGAGTGGGGCAAATGGTGTACACTCAATGTAAATTATACTAAAAAGTAGCAAAAACCTCGTCCATTTTTATGCAAATACATTGATTTCTAAAAGTTGATGGCAATTGACCTCCCTCCCTCTAAATGATGGGTCTGAAATTAAATTATGTTAGCATTTCGTTTCAATCAAAGTTTCTGATGTTTCATTTGTTTTGTAATCGTTTACTAAAATTATACTACATTTCACTTTTCTTGTACTTTAATTTCTGAATATTGATATGTCACATTTTTAGTTGATTTAATTTTGATAGATTTAAAATATTGTGCTTTGTAAAATAAATGTATCTAAAGCAATGTTGGTATTCTAGCACCATGCTCCAGAAAAGTACCTGGGTGTGGATATCCGGTACCTGAAGAATACCAGAAAGGTGCCAGGGTCTGGATCCCGGTACCTGAAGAAGGGTACTGGGGTCTGGACCCCGGTATCGGTATAAATTTAGGTATAAAAAAAGATACTGGTTTATGAAACACCGGTACCAGTAACTGCTCATCCCCGGTGCTGTCCTTACCGGAACCGATGTTTCATAAACCAGTACTGACCAGATCCCGGTATTAGAAGGATACCGGGGTCTGGTCAGTACTGGTTTATGAAACATCAGTTCCGGTAACTGCTGATTGGTGGGATTGTGTGAATACCGGGTCTGATGACCCCGGTATCAGAAGGATACTGGGGTAGGATACCGGGGTCTAGTCAGTACTGGTTTATGAAACATCGGTTCCGGTAACTGCTGATTGGTGGGATTGTGTGAATACCGGGGGCTGGACAGTACCGGGGATGAGCAGTTACTGGTTCCGGTGTTTCATAAACCAGTATCTTTTTTTATACCGATAATTTTTTTTCCAATAGGGAATATCGTCATATGAGTACATGGTACCTAAGTTACACCTTTTCCTATCGATTTAAAAAAAAATCGTCCAAATCGGTTCAGTAGATCAGCTGTTATGTGCGAACAAACAAAAAAAAAACACGCTTTGAATTGATAACCTCCTCCTTTGTTGAAGTCGGTTAAAAATTAATACTAACGTTTTTGCAAAATTACAAGAATTTTTGCATTTCTTTCGATAAAACTCAAAAAAGGAGGCCGTGGCGGCACGGGTTAATATTAATGGATTGAGTTAAAATTTTGCATGAATCATTTATTTGTATGATGGAACAAATTGAGGGGGCGTCGCGTAAAATATCTGCAACTTCGAAAATAAGGACCACCCTAATATATATATATATATATATACTAGCAAAAATACCCGGCGTTGCCTGGGCCAGTAAAAATATTGAGAAACAATTTATAATCGCTTTTTTTCCCCAAACTAAAAGAACTCAAAACGTACCGCTTTGACGATTTAAAATGTCGCTAAATTTGCGGTAACTGTTTTGGGATACCTAGGATAATTTTTCTCCCCTCCCTACTTTATGCAAATATGCTTAGGTATTATTAAGCCAGTAATTTTTGTCAAAGAAAAATTGTCATTTAATGCTAAGAAAATATTGCTGACCATGAAATGACGCTAAAAGTTTTTGTCCTAAGTGATTTCGAAATTAGTAGGGAGCATTTGACAATTATTTGTGCGAAAAACACAAATTAATGGTAATTTTAGTTTTGGGGTCTGATTAATTTCGTATGCGGATTACTTTCTGCTTTGACGTAAGTTTCAAAAGTTTTTTAATGACAACGTACGGAATCGGCCAAAAAAAAAAAAAAAAAAAAACAACTTTTCTTCAACTGTGGGAGTATTATTTCGATGATTAAGATTTTGGCGCAGTCTACAAATATCAGACAACAATCGTTTTATTTTAGTTATATCGTAAGAAGTAAAGTATTATTACATAGTCTTTGGCGCCAGAACTGGCGTCAGTGGAAAACATTACCCATAATCTTAGTTATTATAATATTTTTGCAACAAATTCGGCAAGATACCTGTTCGATTGTATTCTAAGTGACCAATTGTAAGTACCGCCCAATCAACGCCAACAAATTTTTAAAAATACTGTAAAATTGTATTTAAAGTTCCATTAAAGTGGAAAATACTGAACCTAATCCATTTATTAGTTGCCAATCTCTTCAAGCGATTACATTACCGATACTCTAAAACACTAAAACACATACTGTCGGCCCCGCTCAAACGAATACTGTCGGTTCCAAGAAATATTATTTGATTAAGCGGAGAATTCGATTAAGCGGAATCTTTAGCATTGCGTCTATGGCATGGGAAATATCTAGTTCCAGGATATTTTATTCGTTTATCCGTTAGACGATTAAGCAGGACCGACAAATTCACGAAACTTGTGAAAATAATTGATACAGTCAACAATTTACTAACAAAGGAATACAATTTATTCTAAAAAAATAATATTTTCACGCAGCAATGCACATTAAAAAACACATTGCTTAAGGATAAATATTCTACTTACACAACTAAGACTACAAAACGTTTTAAATACAAATCATGGTAAAAGCCTGGATATTCCCCATGAAGCTGGAAAAAAAACCTTCATGATTTGACTTGAGAAAAGCCTTGGACATTAAATACGGAAAGAAGAAATGATGCCCGCAATTTTAGTGTTACAAATCTTGTAAATAGTTGTTGTTTTTCCTGCTTTGCTTTATTTTCATTAGTTTTGGTTTTATCTGGCAACATGTTGCAAATGTATCTGAAGATATCACTTTTATCACTTGTATACCGGCCCTGTAACGTTTTGTAGTTTTTACACTTGCCCTGCATTTAATAAGCGTGAAGACATTTTTCGCTCGGAGTGTTTTCTTTTTTTATCTTTTTCTTTTTATCGCTAGAACTTTCTCAATGGGATTGTTCGAATTTATGAATAAACAGAATACTCCAGATATTTCTAGAACGTAGTAGAAATGTCCTTCAGAGTATAAAAAGCCGGCCTTGAACACAAGTCAGTTAGTTTTTCTCAGATGGGTTTTCTGAGATGCTCGTTTTCAGTGTTTCTTTCAGACATTTTGCTCCGGGGGGGCACTTCGAGAATCCGGAGAGGCAGAAAGATTGGCAAATCCAAAATGGGGGGGAGGGGCGGAAATAGCCTAAAACTGCTTCTTGGGGGCGCTTTCGTCACCCCCCATTTCAGAAATTGCTCTTTTACTCCCCTCCCGCTTCCGATAATAACCACCAAAACCAGAAGTAGGATCCGCAGCTGCAAATTGTCGACGGATGCGGGGAGAGTTTCAGCGAAAAAACGAAAACTAAAAATGAAAATTTTGTAGGATTTTTAACAATGTTGAGGGAGTTTAGATCCACTGCTAAAGAAAATTTTCCAAATTTAAGCCCAAAATGTGCAAATGTCGACTATCTTTAAGGCTACAGTGGACAAATAAAATTGATTTTTTTCAATTATTGATTTATATGTCTAAAACTTTGTGTGCTTGTATTATTGTATATTTACCACATCTAAAAGCATAAAAAACACAAATCAGTGCAAAAACAATGAATATTTTTTTTTCAAATTTCAAATTTAAATATTTTTTTAACAAAATTTCAAAATGTTCCAGGCGTTGCAATTTTTTTTCAAACTTTGAATTTCCACGTAATTTCCAATCATTAGGCATGATTGCATAAAACAATGCATCACATGTAATGTTTTATGTGATAGTTTATAAAAGATGGCTGAAAATGAAAATTTATATGATATTTTTCAACTGAAAATTTTTATTTTCAGCCCTCTTTTATAAACTATCTTATAAAACATTGCATGTAATGCATTGTTTTGTGCCATCATGCCTAATGATTGGCAATTAAGTGGAAATTCAAAGTTTGAAAAAAAATTGCGACGCCTGGAACATTTTGAAATTTTGTTAAAAAAACATTTAAATTTGAAATTTGAAAAAAAAAAGTATTTATTGTTTTTGCACTAATTTGCGTTTTTTATGCTTTTAGATGTCGTAAATATACAAAAATACAAGCACACAAAGTTTTAGACATATAAATCAATAATTGAAAAAAAATCAATTTTATTTGTCCACTGTAGCCTTAATGACATCAAGGAAATGATGCAGTTCGAACCCTCGTAATTGGAGCTCTAAATACACAATTGTAGGTCATTTTTGGTAATATGTAAGAGGATCATGGACTCACCCCCAGAGTTTTTCTGAAATTGAAAGTCTAAAAAGGCTATTGTTCGTCATCTCTAATGACTTCAGAGAAAGGGACAAGATTTGGAACTCTCTTCAGAAAAATAAAATCGAAATTGAAGTCTTAAGCACGCAATTGTCAACTTTCTTTGAGGAAGTTGGGGACAGAAATATGGCTCGTGCCACTATTTTAGAATTTTTTCGAAATTAATGTACTAAAAACGCAAACATGCGACGTCTCTAATGAGTTAATTATTGCAGAACGGAGCTCTAGCCCGGAAAAGTTTTTCAAATTAAAATCTTGGTACATAACTTTAGTGCATTTTTATGTCGTTTGAGAAAAGGATGGATTTTGGGCTTTTCCTCTTAAATTCTTGAAATTGAAGTCCTGGCAGAACATTAGTAAGCCCCCTTTAAACGTTGAGAGAATGTATGTCCACAGACTCTCCCCAATGAACTTTCAAAAATTGAGGTTCTAAAAATCATTTATAAGCTAACTTTGAGGAAAATCAGATAAAATTGAGTTCATGGCTCTTCCCCTCCCGGAAAGCTTTGAAGTTCAAACCATTAAAACGCAGTTATTGATCATCTTTGGTGACAGTAGTGGAAAAAGAATGCAATTTGATATTCTCTTCTGAAACATTGTCGAAATTGAAGTCTGTATGTATATCAGGGGCGGCTCCTCACTATGGGCCAGGTGTGGCCGGCCCCACCCAAAA
>JAXGGA010011692.1:0-41490 GCA_038373865.1 Uloborus plumipes | reverse complement strand
GTTCTGTGATGTTGACGACGCTCTCATCATTGCTGGGAACCAGCGGACGGACACCCTAGACACAAACCGACCCTACATATATAATATATATATATATATATATATATATATATATATATATATATATATAATATATATATATATATATATATATATATATATATATATATACATACATACATACATACATATAAAGTGTACCTTTTTGAAATCAAATAATTAACAAAGTAAGATAGTTCTAAAATACTGTTACAAGGAATCTATATATATAAAGATGACGGTGTTCGTTTGTCTGTTTGTACGTTTGTAACCGCTGGCCAGAAGCCCCCACAGCACCCACAGACCTGAAACTTGGCTCAAAAATTCGAACGTACCCCGCCCTCGTGCACCTCGAAGCCCAAATTTTTAATTTCGAATTAGTTATTTTTAAATTAATTAATTAGTCTCATTTTTGGTGTATCCGCCATAATTGAGGGGGGAAAACCTCGCCCCACCCCAAAACATTATATATCGTTGGAGAGGGTTTTTTTTTCTGAAAAAGAAAAGTTTTAGCACGTTTCTGTCCGTTAATTAGGAAAGGAGATATTAATTAATCAAATTTAGTCAATTTTCAAGGCTTAACTATGTACGCTCAACTATGGTACTAGGTCCATTTTCCTGATCAGCTGCTCTTTTGTCCTTGAAGTTACTTTGTGGTTAAAACTGTGCGTATAGATTTAAGCCTGGAAAATTTATTCAATTTGAATGCTTAATATCTCTTATTTCTTTCTTAATTTTCTGTCTTTTTGATTTATTTGGCGAATTGATTTAAACTTTAACATGACTTTAAGTGGAATTTAAAAGATGGAGCGCATTTGAACTAAAGGATATAATAATTTTAGTTCAGAGGGGTCGGAGGGAATTTAAATTTATTCAGTTGAATTCCTCAAAATTTGGTGTTACCAAAATGTCAGAATGGAACTATTATTGTTAAATAATAGCGATGGCTATCAGCTACTCTTCGTATTTGGCGTGGTAAAGTTTGGCAACAATAGGGATATTTACCAAACCTCCCAGCCAGTGAAACACTTCTTTCTCCAAATTAAAGAAAAAGAAAACGCTCTGTGAAGGAACAGTAGTTGTTTGCAGTCTAAAAAGTATTTTATTGCATGTTTAAAACATGTATATAATGCCGCCAAACCTAAATTTTTAATAGTAAATAAAATTTTTAACACCGCTATGAAGTTACTCTTCGTATTTGGCGTCGTAAAGTTTGGCAACAATCTGGAAATTTACCAAACCTCCCAGCCAGGGAAATCTTGCTTATTTGAGGGTTACTGTTATAGATTGTATTCACTTCAAAGAGATGGTGCGAAAGACATTATATTTCTTGCCTTTTAATGTTCACATTAAAATCATGGAAGAATGGTTGAGGCTGAGCTACCTGACACAATCGGTTCCCCAAGTTAATAAATTTAAATTTGGCGACCAATTTTACGTTGAAATTATGGTTAAATCGGTGGATTATGTTAAACTTCAAGGGCAAAATTGCTGTGTTCGTTGAGAGTTTTCGAAAATCTTGCCACTACAGTTATCTCAAAAGTTCCATTGAAACGTAAAAATTTCGATAAAAATAAATAAGTTCGTCACACACACACGAAAAGAAGAAAAAAGTCTTTAAAACTAAAATAATCCTCGCATTGAACACTACAAACTGAAATGGCATCAAAAGTGTCATCAATATATTTTAAAAGGTCGTGGTGCACATTTGAATTAAAGAATATAATAATTTTACTTAAGAGGGTGGAGTGAATTTAAATTTATTCAGTTGACTTTCTTTACATTTTTGCACGGGCATCGCCGTGCGGGTACTGCTAGTGTTTAATATAAATCTTACCTTGAAGTTGATGGTGCATTTTGTATATTTGTCATTGTCACCGTTGAAACAATGGAGCCTGCACCCGTGTTACTAGCCGCTTTATTCCAAGTACTACTGCCTTGCTTAACAGCTACAACTTTGTACTTGATATTAATATTATTTCTAAATTTATATGCATGTTTTTTGCGACAATGTTCAGTCCATTTGTCTTGTCTGTGCACAGTGTTGCAAAGTACTTCTAAACATTTATATTTGAACGAAGTTTTGAGAGCTCTAGGCATCTTCGAAGGATTTCTTTTAAAATTTCACAAAACTTGAACCGCCATTTACTATGAACGCGACAAACTGCTACAAAATAGTCAATAACAGCGCATCTCACATTAATATGGCAACATTACGGTAGGCAGAAACTGTGACACTCGCATTGAGAAATCTTTATCATCTAGTGTTAAGATTAAACTGAACTGAAGTGTAAAAATAATAATAAATTAATAAAAATAATAATATCAAACGTTGGAATACCCGTAGCTAATGACTTCGGAGCAGAAAAAAACTGCATAATTTTGTAGTTGTAAAAGGTATATACACATGTCAATTTATTGATGTTATTTGTCTATTAGGGTGAAATACAGCAGCTAAAACACTCGCGCAAATAACGAGTTGCAGGCGCCACTAATAAATAATGTTTAGGCTAGAAGTTCCTATTTTGCATTTGAGCCGAGATTTGTTATGGTGTCAGTGGTAATGCTGAAGTTGAATTGATAGCGTATCTTTTTTCCCCCGCTTAGCAGTCTAATTCTAACTAGTCAGCAACAATTCAGATACAAATCGTTCTATGAGAAGTTAATATTTTTCGATATTAACTTCGCAAAAAAAAAAAAAAAAAAAAAAAAAAAGTAAATAAAAAAAAATTAAAAAAAAAATAAAAAAAGTTATTAAATAATTTAAATTGAAAAAATAAATTAATAAATAATTTAAATAAATAAATAAATAAGTTTAAAAAATCCCCCCCAAAAATTTTGATGGCGCAACTTGCGCCATAATCCCCCCCTGTGGGCACCCCTGCGGCTACTTGTTGTCTCTGTTGTTTTAAAAAAATTGTACTTATATATTGTCACTAGGTGCCCCGTGCGGAATTCCGCAAAAAAAAAAAAAAAAAACTCTAAACTTAAAATTTAATACGACAATTTTTATTGGCTTCATTTGCACAACATCGCCATCTACTGGCGTCGTTCTGACAACTTTTCAAAGAGATCAAAGACACGTTCACTTTTACAACTACTACAAAAGTGATACCCTATATTAAAATCAAATACCCAAGGCTACTACTAAACTAAATACTAACGTTATCGCAAAACTACCATAGTATTTTGAAACAATAAAAGGTACAATTAGGGTTTACCGAGCTAAGCCTTGGCTTGAAATGTCGCATTTAAAATTGATTTGAACAACAATGTAACGATTTTGACAGTTGAGCAAAAAATTTAACTTTTTCAAACTTCAATCGCTTATAAGTCGCTTAAACGTGGATTTTCGAGATTCTCGTTACGCGGCGCTAGCGGAGAAACGTTCTAAAGAACGCATTTTTTTTAATCTTTCGAATGAAACCAAAATGGAGACGATACGACAATTATTTCGCCAGATAGAGTCAATTTTGTGCCCAAAAATTGAAGTTCGAATAAAAAACGAACCGACACTTTTTAGAGGGTGGGTCTAATTTTCGTCAATAGCCCGCGGGATAAGCTTCAAAATCATAAATTTTCTTGCAATTTGATAAAGAAATGAGCGAGTTTCGACCGGGTATAGGATTCGGCTTAGAGAAATAATATATGGAGATTGTGTCATCCAAGCTCATTATTCTCTTAAAAGGCCGTACATTAAATACGAATTTTAAATATATTTTAAACTACGTGAAAAATTAATGAATTTTATACCATAACACTAAAAGTTATTGGAGCAGCAAAAAAATTCTCCACAAGTCTCCGCCCTCTAAATTATATTTTTGTGTACCGGATATGTTGACAAATGAGAGTACAAAAGATCATACCCGGATCTCGCCGGCAATATGAGTAATGTGTCTTGGAACTGTGAACTTTTTGTCTGAAACGATGAATTTATAATCAGAGAAATTTCTTCTTCGGGTATGTGTGTGGGGGGGGGGGGGATACTTTTTAACCACCGTCTGTTGTTAAATTTATTTGTAAACCTTGTTTATCAGCCTTGTATTGCTATTAAAAAAATATTAGCGTTCGAACGTTTTAGAACGTAGTTTAGATTGTAATAACAGCATTTACGTCTCCACATGAGTAAGCGAAAAAATATTTGTCTACAATAATTGGTATTTGAGTGCTACGTTAAATACTAAATTATTATTAAAAACTATTATCAAAGATACAACACATTTTAATGTTTGGAGTATGGATAAGTGCAAGAATAGTTCAGAAATTTTGCAATTGAAACTATAAATTTAAATGACCTTAAGGGTAGTATGACTATGAGATTGAGCGTTAGAAATACTATACCAACAGGTTGTGTGTACGATTTAACGAAACGTGATGAAGGCGCTCTTCTATTTCTAGGGAAAGGGAAAAAAGGGAATTAAAAGGAAAAAAAATGTGTATACGCATGTACTTAATAAACAAATTCTATTTTTTTTACAAAGATTTATTATATTTTACTTCACAGTTATTCGATGCATAAGACTCCCAGGTTCTTTGTCAATACAACAAAAGTCTATAGATCGCGGTTGACCAACTTTTTTTTCAAAGAATCAGGCATCAACACAAAATTATAAAACGAAAAGCTATGTCTGTAACTCAAGGCACTAATTTAAAAAAATGACACTCTAAATAGTCTTCGTTTCGAAGAAAAACGAGATGATGCAGAAATTGCTAAGTACGTTCTCGAAAAGGTACTACTAAAATTTAAAAGTTTTTTCGAAGTGCTATAGTAAAATAATAGAAACTAAGTTAAATGCAATTCAAGGAATATCAGTATCACAAATGATTTTTTATGACATAAAGTTTTAATCACTTATAAATCAAATATTTTGAAACATTCGAAAACAATTCATGAAAACCATTTTCTGGGTTAAGAACATTGAAAGAACTTATTACATGTTATTGTTCGAGTGGTAACAAAGTATCCCTGTAACTACAAAGCACCAAAATTATTCTAAGACCTAAGACATACGGGACTAGATGATCTGAAGAAACTGAGTTGCAATGGAAAAACAACTAAAATATAGACTGCAGTTCTTCAAACAGTAGTTTTAGTGCAGATCTTAGTCACAGACACTTCTTTTAATGTTGTTTTATGTTTATTATTGATACACCAGCAATATTAAAACTTGCGACTCGATTTGCCGTGCCAAAGTATTTTTGTCCAGCTAGATTGGCAAAATCGACCACTGTGCAGGGGTGGCCAACCCGCGGCACGCGGCCAGTAACAGTGGCACGCGAAGACTTTTTGAAAAAAATCCAAAATTGAGGAAAAAATGTCGATCTCAAAAATATTGATACAAACTAAAACTCTTAAAATGATAAATATAATATTATGACGATTAAGTGTCAGGAGGCTGGCTTACCAATTGTATGAACTACAATATTGCAAAGTACTTAGCGTTAGTTTCGGACATCCAACAGAAGCTGAGACACTGCACACGATGTTTTGTAAAGCATAGTTGAAGGGGCAAGTGGATAAAGGTGATATATGACATTTGAATTTCGCCGATTTACAAATTCAGATTAGCGTGAGTTCAATTGTGTTAACTAACAAGCACAATTGAAGGAGCAAGTGAATAAAAGGAGATATGAGCCAATATTTAGAAAAGTGCCAATTTGAAGTTGGAGTTTTCTGAAAAAAAATTTTTTTGCAGAAAAAAACTAATATTGGATTTTAGGTCTAAATTGGGTCTAAATGCAAGAAAATAAAAGGGGGGAGGTCAAGGAAGTTATTTACCCCCTCCTTAGATTACTCACTTTTAAGCCGTTACAGACCTGATGTTAATATGAGTTACATATTTGAGTTTATGCTTTCAGTTTTCGTTAACATCTCTAAATATGATATCATTTCTTTGAATTTTTAACATAGAATCAAGATCATTATATTAAAATATATATATTAGGCTAAAAAATCAAATTTCATTTTAAAAAAGCATTTCTTGGAAATAAAAATGAGCGATAAGGTTTTTAGATAAAATAAATTATGAGGTTACCAAATCCAAGCTAATAAAACATTTGTTTTGTTTTGAAACAACACACAACTTCAACTTTTTCAATACACAACTCTGCTGCTTGCTTTTCGTTAATTAGTTGCTGGAAATTTAATTTCTTGATCAGAAATTCAAATTTAGCATGCTAGTTATTATCTAGTTATTTAGCGAAGTTATGAGAAATTGAAGCACCAAAAAAATAAATAAATAAATAAATAAAATAATAATAATTAATTAACTTAATTTCTGCAGTGTCAATTTTTCTTATTTTACTAACTTCTATTGTTAGGTCATACAAACCACAAATGAAGCAATTGTACTAAAACTCATTGCTTTTCATTTTTTAAAAACAAAAATATTCAATATATATGGCTAAAACCTATGATTTTTGCTTTTTATAATTCTGAAACGTGTGAGTTAGTTCTGTAACACATTCGCTGCTTTTCAATGTTACCGCTCTGACTGTTACCGATCTGACAAACTGACAAAGTTTTTTTTTTATTTCCGAGTCGATCGCACTAAACCAAAATCAAACACGTGGTTTTTTCACTTGTAATAAAGGACTATATTTATATATAAAATATTTTTTAAAATAATAAAAACTGCGCATTTTAGAGCGTGTTACCGATCTGATGACTCAAATGACACACATTTTATAAAATCACTTTAAAAAATCTTACCTACAATTTTAGATGAAGAAATGCAATTTTTTAATTACGATTCAATAAAACATCCCACCAGGTACTCAGTATCACGTGGTATAGGTGCAGGAAATGATTTTGGGGGCCTAAACATAAATCGGAAGTTATTGTTACCACTCTGACGGCGGAACTTGGGACACGCTTATTTCGCATTCCCTAGAAAATTAGAAATCGATTAAAACAAAAATGAAGTAAAATATTAACAAAGGGGTCAAAATAGAATCGTTTTTTGTGCAAGTGCATTTTTTGCGAAGTTAGAAAGTGTGCATGACCTGTTTGCATGCTAAGCTTTGCTACTGGGGACACGTTACCGATCTGATTTTTGATGTATAAAAACAATATTTTCTGAAGAAAAATTTTTTTTTCTGATGTTATTACATGAAATGAAAGCAGAACCTTATCTTCTTTCTGGGGAAAATTATTTTTTTAACTAGTTATTGAAATACTAGGGAAAATTTGCTTGGGACTCAAATTGTCCCTTTTCTAAATATTAGCTCATATGCGACTTTTTTTTTTAATTTCTGGAAAAAGCTTTCAAAAAAGAAATTATGACCTTGTCACCTTCATCCATGATAAAAAGTATGTTTTTCAAAAATTGTTAGATATCACCTTTATCCACTTGCCCCTTCATTTGCGCTTGACACGAATGAAACTTTCGATGCTGAAGAATATGGATTCTTGATCTGCCATAGTTTCAGCAACGGTTGATAAATTTTTTTTAAAAAGTTAACTCTGTAACTAAAATTAAGAAACCAGATTGGACAAAATTCGGTATGGTTGCACAAATGAAGATCCTTAAACTGCTTTTGTTACACTACTTGAAAATAATTTGGGAAAAAAACATCGAATTATTTATCACAAACTCCTTGCCAAAGAATGATACTTTTTCTCTGTTGGTGACCCTGTAGAGTTCACTGTATTAACAAACTACGAATTAGAGCTCTGAATGTTTTGTGAACTTTTCCCATGAGAAAGCGGAGAGCATGGCAAGTTACTCCTTCATTGAAATGTGCAATACTACCGTGCTAAACGTTAAAGTGGTATCTGTAGCCGAGCTTAAATTGAGATAGAACTCTTTAAAGTTTTGCAACACCATGCGTTTGATCCAGATGAAACTTTTTCAGAATTTTGTAAAGAATATTTCCCGTTCTCAAATGACCATATAATTTTGTATTCTATTAATACGTCACAACGAGCCACCTGGTGGCGATAACTCAATTTTGTTAAAAAGTGCAGATACGACTTTTGTGCTTAGCACGGCAGAATAGCTGTCTAAAGGAAAAATAGCTCTAAGATTTTAGAATGTTAGGGAGTGTGTTTTTTTAAATGTCTAGAAGGATAGCAATGATAACTTGCTACTTAGGAATAAAGAATAGCAAATGAATTTAGCTATGTCATCTCTTATTATCCGGCGTTTAAGTAATTTAAATGTAAGATTGTACAAAAAAAGTTTCCTAAACCAGTATAGGTCATATATATTCTTTCATAATAAAACTTCAGTTTCTTTCTCTCTTGGAGAAAAAAGAATATTAAAACGTTAAATTTAATACTCAAAGTATCAACCCACATTTAATAATTTTCCAATGATATATGGAGAAAATTTAACACCCATTTTAAGTATACATTCAGTGTTAGGTTTGATGATTTTTAGGATCATAAATAAATGCTGATCTTTCCAAATTCTTTGTCTATTTCTCTGCAAGATACTACTTGTTACCCTTCTGAAATCCAAATCAGAATTACTGACCTTTTGTATTGGTAATCAAATATAAGAGCTTACTTCAACAGAAAGTCTTCCACTTTATATAGAAATTTGGAAATTTGTACCAACGAATTTTTTTTTTCACATTTACACACTTTAGCCATCTGATGCCGTTGTAAATTTGGTTCAAAATACGCTTTTAAACAAATATTTTTTGTTATGAATGCATGCAAATCTAAATTCTGTTGAATATTAATTGATAGCACTTAAAACAGATAAACTTCTTAGCATTCTTAAGAACTAATTTTGAAATTAAAGACTTAGTAAAAAAGATACAGACTTATAAACCACATTGAGTACAGACTGTTTAATTTTTAGAATAGAATGTTTGATGTTATTTGTTTTTTTTTAAGCATAAGCCGACTGACAGAAGTTATAAAAGTGTTTCTTAACGCTTAAGTTCGGACTTGTTTTATCTTTATTATCATTTTGATTTCAATTACTCAGATTAACGAGAAGAAATGTTTCATTTGAGTAAGAATTACATAGTCAGCCAACCTAAGATCTATTTTTAACTTTTTAAAAATTTTCAGTTTGTTGGGAAAAATATAATGTGGCACTCTGAGCTTTTTCTCTTCAGATAGTGGCACTCTCCTCAAAAAGGTTGGCCAGCCCTGATTTAGTCATTTTTTCTGCTACAATTGGTATGCATCAGTTTTATTTTAATTGCATCAGTTTTGATGTTGATATAGTTTTAAATCAGTATGATTTTGTATCATCATGTCGTGCCACATTTATTTTGTCATATTCAGCAAATAAAAGATTAAATCCACATGTTTTCATTGAATTCATTTAGTGGCCCATTCATTACCTTCGATGGCTCATTCAACCCCATAGGTGGGGTTGAATGGGCCAAATTTCCAAATTTTTATTTTCTATTATAATTTATTATAGACAGGTGCTAATCCAACTTTTATGACTTTTTTAGATAGCCAGATAAGTAAAGTAACTAAAACACCAATTTAAAGTTAAAACAAAGTGTTAGAAAAAATTACAAAAATTCAAAACCAAAAAGTGGCCCATTCATTACCACTTTCCCCTACATATATGTTTTATTTCCTTCATTGACAATATGCCTATTTTTATTTGCACTGTCTGCCCAGCTTAATCGAGTAACGGATAAACGAATATCCCGTTTATACGAATAAAATATCCTGCAACGGAATATCACCCCCCCCCCCCCATGCCATAGACGCAATGCTAAAAATCCCGGCTTAATCAAATACCCCGCTTAATCAAATTATATTTCCTGGAACCGACAGTATTCGTTTAAGCGGGCTGACAGTATATATATAATTTTTTCATGATGCCCCCAAAGCATTTACTGTAGCAAAAATATATGGAATACGAAATCAAATTTAGTTGCTCATATCAGGAGCTGATCATGGCACAGGTCGACTAGGACCCCACCTTCCTTGGTTTTCACCCTAGTTTTCGAAAAACTGATGAGCAGCATTAAAGAATTATGTAGTAGTAGTTAAGAGAAAGTAATAATTTATTAATTGAAAAGAAAAAAAAAACTCTTTTGATACTTAAACCCATTAATACCTAGCGTCCCTTTTTAGGGACGGTCCAAAAAATGTCTGAATTGACCAAAAATGAACATTTCAACCAAATAACAGTATTCATTTATTACTTTGGTATTGTTTCAATTCATTCTTAACAGATTGCAGCACATAACCATTGTAAAGTGTGTTCTGTAGCCGTGTAACCAGTATACAAAATATCTTTGGGAAAACAATGTCAGGCATTGATGGGTTGATTAGTATTTTAGTTAATTTTATGCAAGTAAAAAAAGATTTCTTCCTTGAGAATTAGCTATGAAACTCTTTATCTGAAATGGATATAAAAAAAGCAGCATCAGTGCCAGATATAATGTACGCAATGTGACTGCATAGAGCCCTGCAGAACTTTTTTCAATGATTCCCAAAAGGGGCTAGCACCGACACTACGAAAAAGTTAAAGATTATTTTTTGTTGACTTAAAAACGTAGAATGTAGAGGGAGGATCTGTAAGTATTGTCGGCCTTGGGCCTTCCTTTTAGGTAGTCGAGCCCTGGATCATATAGATTTCAAGAGAAATGTGTTTGCTAAAACCGTTCACCGAAACAAAAGCCTAGTAACGGCCTTGGTTGGTACTGGTCCCTTTCAAGAATAATTTCCTTCATGAAGAAAACCAAGGGTGCCCATCCCCCCTAAGCTCAATGGCGCAAATTCCCCCCCCCCCAAAAAAAAAAAAAAAAAAAATTTTCGCAACCCTCTTGTGTTTTTTTACCCCTCTTTTTTATTTTATTTATATTTTTAAATATTATTTATTTCTTTTTTAAAATATTATTTATTTATTTTTTAATACTATTTATTTATTACTTTTTTTAATATTGTTTGTTTATTTTTTTTAAATAATATTTATTTATTTTTTAAAATTATTACTATTATTTTTCATATATTATTTATTTTTTTAAAGTTTGAATTATGCGTTGAATAGAATCTTTTTTTTCTCTTCCAGAAATTCCAAATACACACACACTCACAAAATAATAATAATAGTAAATAAATAAATAAAATAAAATAATAAAGAAATAATTTAAATTAAAAAAGTAATGAATGAATAATTTTTTTTAAACCATAAATCATTTAAATAAAAAAAATAATTAGTTTTAAAAAGTCCCCCCTCCCAAAAAAATTTTGATGGCGCAACTTGCGCCATAATCCCCCCCTGTTGGCACCCCTGAAGAGAACGAACTATGAACAGGAAAAAGGTATGACAGTTTTCTCTTTCTTTAATTCTAAGTGCAATAATTACTTGTTAGTTATTTATTATTATTTTTAAACAACTGATAAAATGTAATTACTTTCATAACGAAAGTTCTCATTTATGTCCTCAGTTGTGCTAAAAGCTTCAAAAGAAGTTTATTTCTGTACCTTACTTATCTTCGTCGTTAAAGGTGAAACATGACTGCGAAAGATAATTACATCCGCTTCCTGCTTCTACTTACTGAATTCTGACTTTTAGAGATAGGTGTGTATCTTTTTCGGAACTTATTTTTTTGTACGATTAGGACCTGTTTGTGTAACAGTTGCGTTTTTTTTATTGAAGTTCGTAATTCCTTCCTCATTCAAATTGTCCCTGTACAGCCCCCTCCCATGGCCCTGAGCTCCCTGAACTAAAACTTTTGGGAGGGGGAAAATTATCAATTTGTCTAATGAAGTTCCAGTTTTACCAAATGATGAAATACAAGCATGCACACATGTTGCACATGCATAACATTTAGTGAAAAAAAAAATTAGGTATCTTAAAAAAAAAAAAATCTAAAAACTAAAAAGAACAAATAATCTCAATGCTGCAATATTGTCTTCAAATTGCCGAATCGTCAGCAAAATGCGCCGAATACTGAAATTATTGGGAGGTCACAGTAACCTCCCGAGACCTCCCATCCGGGCCCTCCTGCCCCCGCCCAAGTAACTAAATAAGCGCAGGGCCAGATTTACCTATAAGGCCATGAAGTCCTCAGCCCCCCAGCTCTGGAAGCCCCCAAAAGTTATAGACCAATGATTTCAGGGACAGGAAAGGGACTTTTTGTTAATTATTCCAGTGACATCATCATCAAAAAAAAAATATCTTCAACCGAAATTAATTTTCAACAATAACATTTTGGTTGTAGCCCATGTGAAATAGTTGGCATGTGTATGTGGTCTGAGTGAAATACAGATTGACTACTATGTGTTTACACCCTGGTACTGCAGCCATCAGGGTTGCCAGATTTAAGAGCAGTAAATACGGGACAGGCTTCGGGGTGGGGGGGGGGGGAGATGTAGTCTAAAAGTCAAATTTTTACAACCGTAACTTTGACATCAAGTTTTTCTCAAAAATGTATTCATGAAGAAAAAGCAATATACAATGAACATATGAATAGAAACTTTATTTGTTACGATTGCATAGTTATTTTACTTCATGAATATTAGTGGGAAAAGTTTTAGTACTAAATATTGTGAAAGTTTGTGTGTCTCTGCTATTGACCCCTTCTTTCTAAAATATAAGGCACAATAAAATCATTTACGAAGACCTACACCACATTTACAATGAACTACATCTTTGGTATATGGATTGTCACAATGTTCTGCTCTAGCTGAACATAAAAACAAAGATAATTACACTTCAGAACAGAAAAATATTATGATTCAATCAATTTTCTAATCACGCTATTTCACATTTTCGGTTTCACTTTTTTTTTCTCGAAATAATGTTTCGTTTTGTAAAATATTACTCCCAACAAGAATACGGGACTTTAGCCGTTCCGTATCAAGGCTCCCCGGGACGCAGGACAGTTTTTCAAAAAACGGGACAGTCCCTTAAAATCCGGGACGTCTGGCAACCCTGGCAGCCATAGACATGCGTATGCTGTTAGAAAATTATGTGGGGCCATTCCACGAAAAAGCTGCCTTCTCGTCCCGCACTTGACTCATGTATTTCATTAAAAAGTACACTAAAAAATGAATTTTGTTTTTACAGTATAATGCAGCTGTAGTAACCTGTAAAAATGCTTACTTTACAGTACTAAACTGTAAAATTACCAATTTTATAGCAATAAACTAAAATTGCTAATTTTATTACCGCTAATTGCTAATTTTATTGCAGTTTATTACCGTGCATTTTACACTTTTAAAATGGAACTTCTGCTGCCAGTATTATATACTGGTCTTTTTACAGTCTAATACAGCTAAGTTTTACGGTAATAAAATGTAAAATTTCCAACTTTACAGTAAGAAACTGTTAAATTGCTAGCTTTACAGTTTATTACTGTGCAATTTACAGTTTTAAATTGGAACCTTGGCTGCCAGTATTATACTGTTGTTTTTACAGTATAATACAGCTAAATTTTATAGCAATAAACATTTCACTTCACACCTCCAGGGTCCCCCGTACCTACCACAGCTTCGTGGTTTAACCGGGATAGGGCCCTGAAGGGCGCTCTGTTCTTAATTTTGAACCAGAACCTAGGGTCGAGCAAACCCTAGGCCCAGCACCCCCAGAGGTATCGTTTCACTTGGAGGACTTTGTGACCACGACATTTTAAACGCCTCCCAGTCACCATTAATCAAGGCGGTGGATCTTTGATCGGCTGGGATCGAACCCGGGTCCCTCCGGTCACGAGTCCGATGCCTTACCAATCGGGCCACCACGGCCCTTATAGCAATAAACAGTAAAATTTCCAACTTTACAGTAAGAATCTGTAAAATTGCTAGCTTTACAGTTTATTACTGTGCAATTTACAGTTTTAAATTGGAACCACGGCTACCAGAATTATACTGTAAAAACAACAGTTCCTTTTTTGCAGTGTATAGTGATCTTAAAACGTAATGAACGAAAATTTGTTGGTTAATAAATCGCTAACCGACATGTGATTTCTTGGGAAAATCACTTTTTTCATTTCCTTGTAAAAATCAGTGCTGCGGAGTCGGAGTCGGACTGATTTTGGACCAAAGGAGTCGGAGTCGCTGAAAAACATGTCGACTCCGACTCCGACCACCTCCGATTTGGATGAAATTTTATGGAGGTGAAAACATATCTTTGAAACTAACACATACAAATTTTCGGAGTCCAATATCCAAATCCTAAGCATCTTAGGATCATTAAAAAGAGCTTTAGAATGGCGGGTCTGCTTTGTGAAACGAATTGCTATATTTGGGCTTATGCAAGTGAATAAAAAATATTTGCAGCAAACATGCAATGTGTTAAAATAAAGTCTGGTCATTTAACAAGAAAAGGATTAGTTTTGTACGGAGTCAAATGACAAGAGCGGCACTTATCTTTTGCTCTGGAGAAATTGAACTTTTTGGGAGGTCACAGTGACTTCCGAGAATTGAGGTAAATGTGGTGAAATTATCTACGAGAATTCTTAAGAAAATTGAACTTTTTGAGATGTCACAATGACCTCCCATGACCTCCAACTGGGATACTCCAGATTGCAACCCCCCCCCTAAAGTGAGTCCTGGCTACGATTATGAATAAAAATGAAACTTTTAAAAATAGACTTAATATTTCGACCTTTGTTTGGGGTTTTTCCCTCTTCACATTTGGGTAAAAAAATAAATAATAAAAAAAAGCAGGAGTCGGAGTCGGAGTCGAAAATTTTAAAATCTCGGAGTCGGAGTCGACCATTTCTCCCTACTTGTTTGGTTTAGAATTTCATCTTTGTATGTATCATCTCTCTTTTAAAAATATAAAAAGTTTATTTATGAAGCTATTTTTAAAAATTTGATGCTAATACCACGCTTTACCAACTTATACTCCTATTAAATGGAGGACTTAAAATACAAGTGAACCAAGTTCATAAAAAGTTTTTTCGTGCTACAGACTCTTAAAGTCTAAGCTTAATAACAAAATTACCTCTCAACATTTTTTTAAAATAAATTGCATATTATCTGGCATAGGACTTAGTTTATTATTACACTGAAACTTTAAATAGTTAGTGCATGCTATTTGTGCTGTTGATAACTCAACACTGACAAAAAGTGAACATGGTTCACTTGTATTCTGAACCCTCCAAATAATGAATGTCTTCCAGCAGCTCAAAATAATGGGTTCATGCACATGTTACAATTAATGGGCTATTCCACGTAAAATATGCAATTTTGACCACCAATTGACGGCAAATATAGTTCACTAAAAAATATTTTAAAAGGTAGTTGATGCAAAAAAAAAATGTTACTTAAGAAATCACGAAGGTATGGTGAGATTTCTAAGGAAAAATGGTGTTTGATACCTTTTAACATTATAAATTTTAATGAAATATATTAGCTGTCACGTACGGGACAAGGACTAAATGACAGCATTTCCGTAGAATGACTCCAATAGTTCTTAAATGAATATTTTTAAACTCTCTCCTAAGGGTATAAAAATATACTAAATACGGAGAATAGCAGTTAAAAAGCTTTTGTGATTGTATATCCAGTAGTTTCAATACTTCATACAATCGAGTAAAAATCTATAAAACTCACTGTTGGCAGTCTGTCATTGATTTTTCAAATCAGTGATGGCCTCTCTATAGCTGATTTTTGGAATTAAAATTGTTTATTTTGATACTTTGAATAAATGGGGGGGGGGGAGTTTTCTATAAACACACAGTGGACGCTGATTAATTGAATAGGTACACTGTAAAAAATAAATGTTGTTTTTATAGTATAATACAGCTAATTTCATAGTAACAAACTGTAAAATTGCATATTTTACAGTAATAAACTGCAAAATTACTAGTTTTACATTTTATTACTGTGTATTTGACAGTTTTAAACTGGAACCTTTGCTGCCAGTATTATGCTGTTATTTTTACTGTAAAATACAGTTAACTTTGTGTTAATAAACTGCAAAATTGTGGTAAAAAACCGTAACATTGCTGCTTTACGGTATTAAACTGTAAAATTGCTAATTTTATACTTTGTTACTGTACATTACACAATTTTAAACTGGAACCTCTGCTGCCAGTAAAATACTGTAAAAACAACAGTTTATTTTTTGTAGTGTGGTTAACCCATTAATGCCTGACATTTTTTTCCCAAAGATATTTTGTGTACTGGTTACAAACTGTTTAATGGACAGGAAAAATAATAAAAAAATAACTTTGTAATGTAAAAAATAACTTTTTACTTCCTTTTACGTAGTAAAGGAAGTATTTTAATCATTTATTAAGGAAAGAAAAATTGTCCCTTAAAAGTTACGATAGACCCGAGAGGGTACATACTTTTTTTACTAAAATGTTTTTCTGCCTGCGATATAATATTTAAAAAGACATTTTATAAGACGCAATAAAATCAGCAATTAACATAAACTGGGAAGCTGGGAATAAGTTTGAAAACTTAATTTTTTGTTCTTGAGATTGGGAACGATGTCATTTTTGATAAAGATCATATTAAAACTGCTACAGAACACACTTTACAATGGTTATGTGCAGTAATCTGTTAATAACGAAATGAAACAATACTAAGGTACTCATTGAACACTATTATTTGATTGAAATGTTCATTTTGGGGAAAATCAGACCCTTTTTTGGACAGTCCCTAAAAAGGGACGCTAGGCATTAATGGGTTAATAGAATCAACCACTTTAATGACTCAAATGGTAAGAAACTAGAAAAAGTACACTTGTATTGAGTTAGCCGCTTTATTGAATCAGCCGCGTTTTTGATTCAAAACTGTTCAAACGTGAATCATATAAGCGGCGGCCTCTGTACTCGTCTTCCCTCATTCTTTCACCTTACTCCTTAGTGGAGCGGTGCTTTTGTGATTGATATCGTTTCGAATTTATGATCCATTTTATGCCTTTTGTTTTTTTCGCTACCAAGTTTTTTTTTTTTTTTTAATTTTCGGAATAAGAATCTAACACATTTAAGAGGGAGGAGGTGAAATAAAAGGGAATGATAACACCTTATCATGCTTAGTCCATGTACATTACGAATTCGTTCCTATGAAATGCATAGATATCCTTTTTAATGGAAAAGTAATCTCATGCAACATGTCACTTCGTACTAAAATATAGCTGGAAGAATAATCGCGAATTTTCGAAAATGTAATCTTCTCCTTTTTTTTTTCAACACCATAAACTTTATTTCGGTCCATAATAAAACCGACTGCGAAATTCCATAGATTGTATCAGTGCCGGATGTATGTTGTATTAATAAAGGTGCAGGTATTAAAGATATTAATTTAGTGGAAAATGTTCAAAGGAGTTACACTACAAGGTTAGTGAATGACACTTTCTAATTTAGACTATAATTTTAAGCTTAGAGTGCTTAATATTCATAGTCTTGAGCAAAGGAGAAAGAGCTGACATGATTTAGTAGATTAAATTTATCAAAATGGAAGATGTTACGGGTTTAAAGTTTTGCATGGAAATCAGGACAAGGGGTCATTGTTTTAAGCTGTTTAAGTCTCTTTTTAACTAGAAAACAAGGGCAGATAGAGAAATGTTTCAGGGCCGTTCTCCACTATAAACCTACAGAACTCCAATTTTTGAAAGACGGATACATGTTTTCTATTTATGTAGTATTGAAGCATGTTAGCTGAACCTCAGAAAACAAGATAAAACATTTTCTTTAACAGAATTTTGAATATGAAATCAAGTCAGCACTATGCTTTACAAGTTTTCTCATTACAATCCACATATTTGAATGTTTTGCCTTATTTGAAATATATAATTTTTAAACTTTTAAATACATCTGCACTATATGTATTTCAACGAACAAAAGAAATAAAAATAACATCACATGTTTTTTTTTCTTTTTTTTAAGGTAGTAGTCTGGTAACTTATGCCTATTTTCATGACTTCTTTGGAGGGTGGTTTTTTATAGGAAAATAAAAATGAATTATCTTGAATATTAAGAGTGTTTTTATTTACATATTGAAAATATTAAAAAAATATTTGAAAAAATTTAATAGCTTATTACTATTATTATTATCCCTCGAAGTTGGAACTTCAAAAAAAAAAAAAAAATGCACGTGGGTGGCGCGGGTGATTTTGGCTCTTGATGTTATCTGAAATCAAATATTCTTGATTATTCTTAATCTATAGACATGTCATTCTGGTCGGAACTACTGAAGTTTAATTTCAAGGGTAAATAACAAAATGGCGGACTTTCAAAAAGAAAGTCCTTTTATTTTAGCAAAGAAAGGGTTGTAAAATAAAAAGTTAGGGGTGAAAAAAGTTCTCTTTAGTTCCGACGAGAACTATAAGTGTGTAGAACAGCCTGTTAAAATTTGAAAGCAATCGGTTTAGTAGAAAAAAAGTTAGGACCCGGGCCGACCCAGGAAAAACAATGTTTTGAGAAAAACGCGTCTTGAGAGCGAGTTCAACAACAAACTCCGAGGCGCTCTAGGAAACTCGTTATAACTCCCGAAATATTTCGAATTTCTGTCTGAAAATTTCACAGTATATTCTCAAGACATTGTACTTTCAAATTAGGCAAAAAAAAAATCGAGTTTTTGAACTCAAGTTACCATACTACTATCTTAAAGGTTGGTCTCCGAGGCGCTCTAGGAGACCCCTTCTAACTCCCGCAATATTTCGAATTTCTGTCTGAAATTTTCATAGTATATTCTCAAGACATTGTATTTTCAAATTAGGCAAAAAAAATTTTTTTTTTATTTCCTGAACCCAAGTTACTAGACTACTACCTTAACAAGGATTTATTTGAACAAGTTTGGATGTAAAAATTACTATTTTAGCAGAATAGTGGAAACTTAGAACAGACTACCCGAAGAGGCAGTAAGGAACAAGGGAGTTAGATAGCTTTAAGAGGGCCATAAATCTTCATTGGGGGACTATAACTTGACCACGAGTAGGACCAGCCTAGCTGGAACCAGAGCCTGTTGCTGGTCGTCAAATTTGTATTTACAGTAAAGAACAAAAAAGAAATCAATGAAACCGACTTCAGTAAAATGAGGTTTTGGTTAAAAGCTTCCAGTAAGCGAGATATTACTGGAATTTCATTTTATTCTTCTTCTTTTTTCCACTCAATTTTAATCCACTTCTGAAACACAAGCAGCAAAAGGAATTTTTCAAGGAATGGAGCAATCCTTCAAAGCTGTAACGCACAACATTTTTAATTTAAAGCTCAATACGAAATCGTGTTAATAGACGTGAAGTCATGCATGAAGCTTTTAAAAATCTAAACTTCATGACAGGTGTAAATTTTCTGTTTCAACATTTATAGCAGCATGTACGATTTCATCAACACAGGCAAACACAGGCATTCAATTTTGTAAGTTGAAAAAAAAAAACTTATTTTCTAAACATTTCTCGTGGTTAAATATTCTATGCATTGCGCGACAAAATCGATTGATCATATCGAACAAATATGTTCTCTGTTCATTCCTATAAAAGTAGAAAAATATTCCAGCTCTCAAATTTATTTTCAAATTATATTTCACACTAATAAAATACAAAGGATACAGTACAGCCTTGTTTATCGGAACTAAACGGCTCGAAGGAAATCCAGAGAATTTAAAACCCGGCTATTCTGGGTATAATAAGCAAATCTTTAAACGAGCAGACTTACAGTTTATTAACGATTAAAACAATATTTTATAACAAATTACATAGAAATGCTTACATAGAGTCCCCCCCCCCTTCTTACTTTCAAAAAGGACTGCATTAGAAGCAGTATCTTTTGCAGACCTTTCCATGTTTTATTTAATTATCTTTTACTGAGACTCATTTTTGTGGTACTATATTTTATACAGCTCTGCTAAACCACGGGACTATTCCACCGTTAAGGACGTAACGATCAAAATTTAAACATAACTATAATTTTTTATAATCAAGGAACCAGCACCAAAATTTAGGATAGCACAAATAACATCAAATTATACAATATTTTTAAAAAATGTAGATTTTTATCGAGCCAAATTTTACTTCTGCGTGTTTAAAGTTTGATTGTTACGTCCATGGAATTTCACAATGGTTATCTACAGCTTTGGTACATTTTTTTAAAAAAAAGACAGTTAAAATTACAAAAAATATACCTTTTAATAAACTAGCTAACCGAATAAAATAACCAAACACAATTTGCCCAAAAAGTTATCGCTGATAATTGATTGAAAAGATAAAACTAATTTAAATCTCGCGCAACTGATTAAAATCAAAACAACAAGTGTGTTATCAGATTCTAAATAGACAATCAGGCTGTTAAAGATTTGCCCTTTAGTGCGAATAATACATTCTATTTTAATCGATCTAAATAACTGTAAATAGTAAGGAAAAGTGGGGTGATATGACAATATCAATCTCCCCCCCCCCTCCAAAAAAAAAAAAAACTCTCGCTTTAAGTTACGAATAAAATTTTGAAACATATACTCATGACTTCTTGTTATTATAACGTTTGATTAAAAAATCGAAACTCTGGTTATCTGGTTTTGAAGTAAGAAAAAATATGTTATCAAAAACAAAAAGCGCTTTCTGTCATCTTACCCCACCAATAGGGTAAGAAAACGAATGGAGTAAGGTAAGATTACGAACAGCAAAAAAAAAAAAAGAAAGATAACACTTTGAAAATACGAGCTAACAGATTAAATGAGATGTTTAGAATGAAAACCCATTAGTCTATTTTTCAATATTTTACAGCAGCACAAAAAAACCCCCCTACAAAATACTCATTCTTACAAATACGAAAGGTTTGATCACAGCAAATTGCATCCTTAAAATGCGTTTTTAGAGTGTTATTACACACTTGTAAAATGGCAATTTCAATGTATGCTTACATAAGCCGATAATGGCTATTTTGTGTTGGACATAATGGCTTTTGATTTGAAAGTCAGCCCAAAAACTAATTCTAGATAATTTTTTGCTCTATATATAGTTTTCATACAGCTTAGTTATTAGCTAGTAGTTATAATTAGCTAGTAGTTATTATTCATTCATTTTTTCAAGTAAGTCTGTTCGTAAAAAGGGTTTCAACATTCATTTTACACACAAAACATTCATACATTTCACATTTTCTTTGATGTAGGCGTTTTTATGTAAATAATCGATGCATTACAAGGCGATTGAAATTAAATAACAAGTATGTCGTCTTTTAGTACATTAGTCTGAGTGCATAAATAGTAATTTAGGTTATTTTTGTTTTGTGTATGTTATTTTCTAATCGCCCAAGAAAGATGATCTTGCAGCAAAAAATGTCCTTTTTGCCAGAAAAAACACATCGCATACGATTACTTCTTACTTTTTTTTTTTCCAGAAGCCATCAGCTTCAACATACATGAGGACTGCGTACTATGCACTTTAAATCCGGACAAACACAGGACTGATTTGCGGCACAGAGAGGATGAAATAACATCCATGGGTAAGGCGGGATTTGAACCCGCGACCACTTGTTTACGAGGAGAGTATTCAATCTCTAGACCCACGTGGCCCCCATTGCTTCTTACTTCTACTTGAAAATGGCTACCATATAATGCTAATCAGTTCAATAAATGTTTTTTTCTTTCAAATACAAAAGCCACCAGCTTCGACATACACGAGGACTGCGTACTATGCAACTTGCCTCCTGACAAACACAGGACAGATTTACGGCACAAGAGAGGTTGAAATAACAACCATGGGCAAAGCGGGACTCGAACTCGCGATCTCTTGCTTACGAGGAGAAGACTACCTCTAGGCCACCGACGCCCCCAATAAATATTTGAAAGTGAAAAAAAAAAGGGGGGGGGGTATGGATCAAGCTTCCTTAGTTTTCCGCATCGCTAACCCATAGATACCACTTCCACAACCGTAACCCCATCACAACTCACACCAGGGGTGCCCACAGAGGGGGATTATGGCGCAAATTGCGCCATCAAAATGGGGGGGGGGGATTTTTTAAAACTAATTTATTTAAATTATTTATTAATTAATTTTTTTAATTTAAATTATTTACTGATCTTTTTAAAATAATTATTCATTAATTTTTTTTTTAATTTTAATTATATTTTTTATTCCTTTATTATTTATTATTTATTTTGCGTGTGTGTGTGTGTGCTTGGAATGTCTGGAAGAGAAAAAAAGCGATTCTATTCTGCGCGTAGTTAGTGCTTTTAAAAAATAATATATAAAAAAAAATTATAATTAAAAAAAAATAGATGAATAATATTTTAAAAAATAAATAAAATAAAAAATAGGGGTAAAAATAAAAAATAAAAAACAAAAGAGGGTTGTGGAATATTTTTTTTTCGGGGGGGGGGATTTAAGCCATTGATCTAGGGGGGATGGGCACCCCTGACTCACACATCATAACTCTCTAAATACAGGAAATTGATATGCCGTACTCCACACAAGTTCAAAAATTTCATCAAAAACTTTAATTCTTCCTCGTACACACTGTTGGATTGCCCACCTTGGCTAATGGTCAGAGAAATCTTACCGTATGGGGAGGTTCTATGGGTTCAAATTCCGGCTAGGGCATGGATGTACTTTTACTTTCTCTCTCCTGTCCTTGTCCTTTCGTTGTGTGAATGCGTTTGTATGCTGTGAATGGTTGCCTACCCTATGAATGGTTCCCTATGGCATGCGTGTGCACTGTGGAACTCGGACAATACACCAACTGACGGTACAGTTGGAAAAGTGAAGCAGCGCACCCCAAATTGCCGGCCTATACTACGTTGCAAGGTTTCTTGACACTGGCGTCGTGACGTCAGCCAATGAAAAACGAGCTAGATAAAACGTCACAGCCTATTTGGCGAATTAGAGGAGATCCTTAACTGCTTCTGAGCTCTTATTGGCTCCGCGCGTAGTGACGTTTAGTGACAAGTTAAGTTGCTTTCTAGTATAGCTGGCACAAGACAACAACAACAATACATTGTTGAGTTAGAAAATCTGAGTAGAAACTAAAAAGAATGAAAATTCATTGAATTATAGATCAATATTTTCTACAAAATGATTTACTGAATGAAATAAACGTCAGCCATATTCACTTAAAAATTCATGTTTCTATATAATGTCTCATTTTTAGCCTACTTTCCCGTTAAAAATAAAAGAAACGAAATAAGCATTAAAATTGGCTTAATGCATCTAAAAAATGTCGCCAAGTCCAAAAAATGTCGCCAAGTCCAAAAAATATCGCCTAGTAAAAAAAATATCGCCAAGTAAAAATAAGTCAAAAAGAAACAAAAAAATGAAATAAATATCGAAAAATTAAAAATTTGAAAGTAGGGTATTGAGATGGGGAATTTGTGTGTCTGTCGGTCGGTCTGTCGGTCGGTCTGTCGGTCGGTCGGTCTGTCTGTCCCCCCCTAATAACTTTTGAATGAACATTCCGATTTGGACAAACTTTTTTTTGTTGGAAAGATCTCGGCGAGTACAGCTCATTCCCATATTTGATTTTTTGATTTGAACAATTTTTGGTGCAACTTTAAACCGTTCAAACAACCTGGCCCGCGATATTAACTTTTTAGTTAACAGTCCGATTTGAACAAATTTTTTTTGTTCGAAAGATCTTTTCAAGGGTACTTCATTCCCGTATCTACATTTTCGATTTGAACAATTTTTCGTTCAACATTGAACCGTTCAAACAAGCTGTCACCCCTAATAACTTTTGAGTGAACAGTCTGATTTAAACAATTTTTTTTTTTTTTGTGCGAAGCATTTCGGCAAGGACACTTAATTACCGTATTTAAATTTTAAATTTGAACATTTTTGGTTCAACATTGAACCGTTCAAGCAACCTTTTCCCACCTAATAACTTTTAAGTGAACCGTCCGAATTGAAGAAACTTTTTTTTGTTCGAAAGATCTTATCAAGAATACTTCATTCCCGTTTTTAGCCTACTTTCCCGTTAAAAATAAAAGAAAGACAAAAAAAGTATTAAAAGTAGCTTAATGCATCTAAAAAATATCGCCAAGTCCAAAAAAAATCGCCAAGTTAAAAAAAATATCGCCAAGTCCAGAAAATATCGCCAAGTTGAAAAGATAAAGAGGTAAAATGAATATCGAAAAATTAAAAATTTGAAAGTAGGGTATTGAGATGGGGAATTTGTGTGTCTGTCGGTCGGTCTGTCGGTCTGTCTGTCCCCCCCTAATAACTTTTGAATGAACATTCCGATTTGGACAAACTTTTTTTTGTTGGAAAGATCTTGGCGAGTACAGCTCATTCCCATATTTGATTTTTTGATTTGAACAATTTTTGGTTCAACTTTGAGCCGTTCAAATAACCGGTCCCGCGATACTAACTTTTGAATAAACAGTCCGATTTGAACAAACTTTTTTTTTGTTCGAAAGATCTTTTCAAGGATACTTCATTCCCGTATCTACATTTTTGATTTGAACAATTTTTCGTTCAACATTGAACCGTTCAAACAAGCTCTCACCCCTAATAACTAATGAGTGAACAGTCCGATTTAAACAAACTTTTTTTTGTTCGAAAGATCTCGGCAAGGATGCTTCATTACCGTATTTAAATTTTCAATTTGAACATTTTTTTCGATCAACATTGAACCGTCCAAATGGAACAAACTTTTTTTTGTTCGAAAGATCTCGGAGAGGCTCCTTCCCATATTTCACTTTTCAATTTGAACCATTTTTCGTTCAATGATGAACCGTTCAGAAAAAATTTTAACATGAGCGCCTACGGAGAAATTTAAATTGAATGTTGATTCTGAACTTCAAGGCAGATTTCCTTTAAACTAACTTTGTAAGAAAATGGTTTTGATAAATAATGTAAAGTACTTTTCTGAATAATCTTCTGTGAGGACTCTGATTCGACTCCGACTCCGCAGACATGGCGGAAATGCAGGCTCAGAAAAAAATGACTGACTGGGCAGACGATTTTTTGTTTATTTATTTATTTGTATTGTTTAATTTATTATTATTATGATTTTTTTTTCGCAGACGATATTTTTTTTTTTTTTTTTTTTTGTAACAAAAATTTTTCATTCACGAGAGCATTTTATTCTTTATTTATATTTAACAACTGGCAACGGATTAAAAATGAAATTCAAGACATTTTATTAACGAACGAGTTTTTTTTTTCTTTCTTTGATAAAATGTGTTTTGAAGTTCTTTGTACTTTTATTTTATTTGTTTACTTTTTTTTCTTTTGAAAACGATTGTGGAATTTTTCTACAGAAGAACTATAACAGTTACATTCTTTAAAAGGTGCGACAAAACTTAATTGACTCGTTTATTTAATTTTTACGTGTCTATTTCATCTGATGAGAGGGGTATATTTTGCTTTTAGAAATCAGCTTTAAGTGATATAGAGGTATGTTTGACATAATTTTCAGTTTCAGATAATCAAGAGAATATTGATCAGATGCTACAATGCCGATTTCGATGTACGGGAAAGTAGGCTCGTTTAGTTCTTGACAGAACTTCTTGTTAAACTGTTGTTTTCGCTATTATTTCAAACGAATTGTTTAAAAAGTGAGTAATCATGCTTCTTATCAAGAAGCTGGAACTTTTAGTATCACAGCCAATCTAAGATAAACTGAACATTTCTTCAGATAATTATTAGCTTTTGGATTCCTTCAGACACCATGGGAAACAATGCACATGGGAAATCTTCCTTTCAAATATGACTTTCAATAGCATGTATTCCTGGATAGGGTCAATCGTCGTGGTTTTTATTTCTGTGATGTTAATTAAGCACTTTCGAAGATCAAAATACAAGAATTTGCCGCCAGGACCTATTGGTTTGCCACTTCTAGGATATTTGCCGTTTCTGGGATCAGAGCCATTTAGGACGTTGCACGAACTTCGAGGAAAATATAGAAACGTATTTAGGTATGTTTTTTTCGCCTTCTTTCTTTAAGATATTTCATGTAAACAATTAAAATGTAAGAAGTAACATTTTCACATGAAATCCAATTTTATGAGTAACGTGAAAAAACGCATAGTGTCTAAACTTCTGAGACGGACTATATGATCTTTAGGCTTACAATTAAATTTTACTTTGAAAAAAAGTTTCAGTCAAACTTAGGGCTCAAAAGAAGCACTTAGTAATTATTTTTTTAAAATATGCACATTTCAGAAAACCCCAGCGAGTGTTGGATATTTTATCGCGCGACCTTCCTCGAATTAACGCATGCGCCAGGTCTCTTCTTTTTCCTCAAATTAGGAGGTGATAGTGGTAGGAGAAATAGCTATGTGTGTGGGGATTTTTTTTTTCCATCGGGATTTATTTATTAGACCCTCTGGTTTCAGTTTCTCTCTTTTTTTTTTATTTAAATTTATTCCTTATTGGATCTAGGAAAATAATACCGGATTAATCAAAAATGCTGCCGTAAGGCATTTTCTAATGCATCGGTTTCAATTTAAACGTGAAATAGGTTTACAGCAGTTTTTTTTTTCAAACAACATAAATAGATATAATACATAAAAAATCTCTCTAGTAAATGAAATACAGTAGCCCCTCGTTATATCGCGCCTTGTTATATCGCTCACTCGGATATATCGCTCTTTGTCTCCCAAAAAATTTTGTCCAGCCTCATTGAAAAAAATGAATTTGAAAGACGCAATGAACATTGCACAAGAAGCATGGGCAGTAATAGAGCCATCGACTATTTCTATTGGTCGGCCATCATAAATGAAGAGAAAGAAAAGCAATCTATACAGACAGATGATTGTGTAGATGGGTTAGTAGAACCAGCGAAGTTACTTGGTTTATCAGTTGCTGAAGATGAACTGCAACAATGGGTTCATATTGATGATGATGAACCTACTTTCGAAACACTCTCTGATGCAGATGTCATTGCAGAAGTGACGAACGAAAAACCCAGGACTGATACTTGCAGTGAAGATGAAGATGAAGTGCCCTCATATGCAACTGCCAGCATGAAAGAAGCTGTAGACATGCTCGAAAAAGCGTACACCGCATTCGAACAATCAAACTCTGATCACATAACTGCAATGCAGTTAATTCATTTCCGCTCTTTAATTACAAGTGGGAGACAAGTGTTGAAGGATAAATCCCGGCAGACTTTAGATTCTTATTTCACCAAAACAATAGCTTAATTTGATGTCTGTATACATATTTTTTAAGACCTGCACATTGTAACAACTGCAGTAAGTTATATTTTTTTTTTTTGTTACTTTTGACTGAAAAAAAAAAAATCTAATATTCGAATAAATGAATTTTTATGTATGTGCACGTATAATTTACTTGCATGCTGGATAGAAAACTATTTTTAATGACTTCGGTTATATCGCGCTTTCGGATATATCGCGCTTTTTTCTTGTCCCCCAAAAAGCGCGATATAACGAGAGGTTGCTGTATTCTCTAAAATAAAACAGCTGATGATAGGATCAGATAAAAAATAATAATTTTTTTTAAAAAAACCTTATTCAGAGAAATAAACACAAAAAGGTGCAGACATAAAAGAGAAGAATAAATAAAACCAAGAAAGAGAAAAATAACTTTACTCATTGTCCTCATCCTCTTCTGCTGAAACTGTAGCTTCACTGTCCCATTCACAGTCACTTTCTTCATTATCTACTTATATTAAAAACCGAGTATCTATCTTTCTTTCTATCTTTCTAACTATCTATCTATGTCACGCTTCTTTCTCCTGAACGCCAATGAACTGAAAGTCGAACCAGGTACCGATAGATAGGTAATTTTTCAGGCTTCATTAGTTTCAATTTATATAATCATACGATTTTAATGAGCGAAGATATCAATTAATAAGTTGTCAAAATTAAAGCGATTAAGCCTAATAAATGATTCAATATGAAATCCATTGTTGGTTGCTAAGAAACAGTGATAACAATGATAACGAGAATTTTGAATAAAGGCTTAACTAAATCAAACACGAAACTCATAAGCGGGCCACTTACATAGTATTTTTATCGCTAGCTACTTGTAATATTTTGAAACATTCATTTGTTGAAAAGCCATCTACTTATATTATCAAGTACGGACATGAACCATCTTTTGTTGCATGGCGAATGTTCTTAATCGTAGTCATTGAAACTCCTGCAATTTTACTGGCTCCTTTTGTGGGATGAGTAAGGCTAAGATGGAAACAAGACAAGAAGATAAATCGAAGTATCAAATAAAACCATAATTTAACATTTTCAAGTAAAAACATCTAGTTTCAAATGACTAGTTAAAATATCCAAGTAACTGCTCTGTTTAGTCAAAATCTATTTTATATTTTATTTTAGCAAAAATCTTGAGCATAATTAAACTTAATAAATGTATTTTTAAAAAATTCAAAATTTCGCGACTTATTTTAATTTTTAAGCTAATATTTCATATTCCCCCACACGGGGGGGGGGGGAGAATCCCATCTGATAACAATATATGTCGCTGGGAAGAATTTTTTTTCTGAATAAAAAGAAGTTTGTTGCATTTTTCACTTATAGTTAGAATACGAGATACAGTGCGATGCAAAAGTTTAGACAAAATGCAAATATGTAAATAAAAAAATAAAAAAAACTATTCAGGAAAATGCTTTCAAATTTCAACTGAGGTACACAAATACGTGTCTGGAGCTTTTAAAAATATAACCGAAACGGAAATTGGAAATTATAAAAGTTTTTTTTTTTTTTGCTGCTGCAAAAGTTTAGACAAATGTCAGGTTTTAGGCAAATACTGTCGTCCCCGCTTAATCGGGTAACGGATAAACGAATACCCCGATTATACGAATAAAATATCTCGGAACAGATGTCATAGACATAATGTTAAACATCCCCACTAAATCGAATACCCCGTTTAATCGAATAATATTTCTTGGAACCGACAGTATTCGTTTAAGCGGAGCCGACAGTATCTCTTGAAATGTAATTGATGGAGGAAAGGTGAGACTTTTTGCTTCGAATATAAGGTGCAGGGATTGCTGAATGAATGATCAAACTCCCAAATTCTCTGTAGCTCTCGTGTAAAGAAGAAGAGAAAGTTTGGAAGCCGAAATTTGAAAATGAAACCACTCTTCTAATTTTTCTTCTTTTAAATCGACCCTAGTATGGTAGTACAGTAAAGTCTCGAAAATCCGAGGTAATTGGGGCTCATACCACCTCGGATTACTGAAAACTCGGATTATCCGGAAAAAATTCTTAACAGCAGAAACGTAACACTTTTCGATCATCATTAGTGAGATAAACTTAATTTCAAGTCGTTTTACATATCAAGTTATTATTTCCAAAGCATATCTTAATATATCTCTAGTAGATAAAGAATATTTCGTGACACTTGATGAATGTCTTTGACACCAACCTCTCAATACATTTTTTACTACTTTATTGTGACTACAAAAGAAAATTTTCCAATAGCAAAAGGTTCTTATTTTCAGATTTTAATGCAAATTATCTTTTTAGCTATTGAAGATAGACTTTAAAATGTCAATAAAAGAGCCTCGGATTAAGCGGAACCTCGGACTTTTGAGACTCGGATTTTCGAGACTCTACTGTACATTGTTTTTTACTACGCGGAGAGCAAATTCAGACATGTGTATCGATCAAAAAGGCCAAGAAAAATTATATTTCTTAAGGATGAAGGAATTGAGAAAACGGCTCAAATTGAAGATTCGCCACTTAATCCTACAAAACTTCAACTTGAGTCAAAAACAGCACGTGACAGCATGAGTAGATGAACAACTGAATCGGGATGCCTAAAAAAAAAAAAAAATTGTGCTTGAACCTTTTCGGAAATAGTTTCCCAAATAAGCCAGATTTAATGGGAAAAGCAGCACATGTATTACCGTGACTAAAAAATTAATTTTACTTTCTCTGAGGAAAATTATTAAAATTTGGATTGCCTAGATGGATTATAATTCTATTAGCGTGACTTTAGAAAAGATCCGATGAGCATATGCTGTGCTGCTTTTACCATTAAAATCTGGCTTATTTGGGACACTGTTTCTGAAAAGGTTCAAGCATAATTCTTTGTTTTTTTTTATGCATCCCGATTCAGTTGTTCATCTACTTATGCGGTCACGTGCTGTTTTTGACCCAAGTAAAAGTTTTGCGGGATTAAGGGGCGAATCTTCAGTTCGAGTCGTTTTATCAATTCCTTCATCTTTGAGAAAAATAATTTTTCTTGGCTTTTTTTGATCGATACGCATATCTGAATTGCTCTCCACGAAGTAAAAAGCAATGTACACTACCATACTAGGGCCGATTTAAAAGACGAAAAATTAGCAAATTGGTTTCATTTTCAAATTTCGGCTTCCTGACTTTCTCTTCTTTACACGAGAGCTACAGAGAGTTTGGGAGTTTGATTATCCATTCAGCATTCCCTGCACCTTATATTCGAAGCAAAAAGTCCCACCTGTCCTCCACCAATTACATTTCAAGAGATATTTGCATAAAATCTGACATTTGTCTAAACTTTTGCAACAGCATAAAAAAAAATGTCTTTTGTAATTTCCGATTTTCGTTTCGGTTATATTTTTAAAAACTCCAGACACGTATTTGGGACCATATTGTTTACCTGCAGTAGAAATTTGAAAGCATTTCGCTGAATAATTTTCTTTTTATTCATATTATTTGCATTTTGTCTAAACTTTTGCATCGCAGTGTATAAGCAATTCTAATTGAGCCAACTTGCAAGGCGCTCCTTTTGCATGTGCGGATTTTAAAAATTCATTATAAATTAGTTATTGGGTTTTAAAGTTTGGCGATGGTAAGTTGTTCAGTTTGGTAAGTCTCTTAACAATATCTAATAGTCAAAGTAGGGATATTTAATAGGTTGATAACTTCCCTATTAGGCTAAAGCAAAACAGGTGACAAAACTTAAAAAAATTATCAACATAAAAAAAAATGCTGATACTGTTGTTTACCTGCTCAGGGCTTCATGTATGTACGTATGTATGTACGTATGTAGGTATGTGTGCGCTGTATTACATACGTACGTATGTATGCATGTATGTGTTCTTGAAATGAAAAATGCCCCCATGAACTTTTTTTATTGCTCCGGCACTTCTCCAAGGAATGAAATAATTCAACGTCCACGAACTCTAAAGCAACAACAAGGCGGAGAGTTTATTTATTTTTAATAAATTTGTAGGCATATGTTAAAGGTGTCTTAATCTCTTAATCGATCATTCTTTTTAGTTTATATCTCGGACGAACGTATGTGGTGGTACTGGGAGATTACAGAGCGGTGAAGGAAGCTTTCAGTCTGCCTTCAACCACTGACCGGCCAGAGAAGATTTTCGACTTTCTACCTGATGGAGTAGGTAAATTAAAAGATCTTCCGTAAAAGACATATACCATGCTCGGTTTCAGTGTTTCTCAAATTTTTCTTGACAGCAACAGCTTTGGGAAGTTACATTTCCTTATTGCTTCTTCCTTGCAATAATGAAAAAAAAAATAGAAGTATAAGAACACTGTTAAAACTACGGGTGACGCAGTGGTTCCAATAAGAAAGCTGGGGTTAAAGCAAAGTGCCATGGGGTGTCATAGCGAATTTGAAATACTCTTTCCGTATCAAAAGGCCTCTCAGAGGGTGCTTAATGCTTACTCTGTAGGGCCATCGGCACCCTTTAGGCTTGCGCATTCTCAGTGAATCATCTGAAAGGCACCCCTGATAGCCTGCGTCTGCGCATTACAAACTCCAAGCTCTCATCATCATCATCAACCATTTGAATGGCGGACATCTTGTTTACGTCGACACGACAGAATTTTCGGTGCAGTGTTTTCACAGTCTTGGATTTCACCTTGAGTTTATTACAAAAACAGGAACGCCATTTGAAGATTTTCCAGGGGGGGGGGGCAAAGAGTAAAAACACAATACAATTTCACCAGAAAACAACAAAAACCACCCCCACTTATATGAAAATACATTGATTTCTCAAAATCAGGCGGGGGGGGGGGGCAAATGACCCCCTTCCCCGCCTCCCCTCCCCCCTAAATGACGGGTCTGTACAAAAATGGATTAATTCTTCATTTTAATCTTCGAATTCTGTACATGCATTTAATCACAGCTCAAAGATTTTCCAACATATTTACAAAATGTTTTAACGGAAATTTATCTCTGTGTTGCGATTCTCTTTTGCGGCGTAGACACAGCCAACAAGCAGCAGAACGCGAAGGAAAGGGAAAAAAACCTCTGCTTGACTCTTTCTTTCTTATTTGTTTTTATCATACGTACATGTATATACTATTTTAATGCTATGATTTGCATTTCGTGCTTTCCCTAATATCTTTCGTTGGCGTTATTGATAACGAATGAAGAGTTCGTTATTGCATGAGCTTACTTTTTTTTGTTCCATCAGTTGAAATGAATAGATCCTTAAAATATATTTCGATTTTTAATCTGTCGAGGAACTTGGCGTTTAACAAATACTGCTTTTCAAATGCCCCTATCTTTTTTTCCATAAAGATATTTAAATGTCGAACTATACATATGTTACTCTTGATTAAAATTTTAGAAGTTAATGAAGCGATTCAATTTTTATTGATAGAATAATACAACTGAATATTTTTGATTGTTTTTGAAAGGGATCCATAAAATACTTTCTCTCTTCATTTTCGGTACAGATAATGCAGTAGAAAATATCAATAGCATATTAAAACTACTGAGTTGAATCCAAGTCATGAATTCTTTTAAAATATGTTGGAAAGTCTGAACTGTGAGAAAATGCCTTAAATTACAAGTTTCGATCATTTTTAAATCGGAATTCATAGTGAAAATGTACCAAGACTTCGTGAATAAAAACAATAAATAAAAGTAAACACAATTGAAAAACAAAAACGCACGCAGCACAGGGGGGATCTTCAATAGTGAACAGTGAGGATGCCATTATGCTCTCCTATACGGTTCCATCTTTCACCCGCGCTGCTTGTATAATTGAGGGTGGCAGGTTTTCATCCAAGCCAAGGGTGAAATCTCGGCTCCCTACTGGGTGCCGCTGGTGCTGCAAGCGTTTCACCCCGGAAAGGTACCAATCGCAACCAGTAGTTTTAACAGTGAAGCAATCGAAAAGTAAAACACATGATTGGACGCATAAATTATTTACCATCTTAAATCCGTTATTCAAATATGAGGTCTTAAACGTCGGTCCAAATTCTAAGAAAAGTTGCCAACTTTACCGAATTTCAGTGAGTAATAAATAACAACTTTCAACCTCTATGCAGATTGATGTAGAGTATATATAGGGGCCTTAGATTGATGCCTTGCCACACAATACTGTAACGCATTTTGCGGTAGAGATTCGCAAATCATAGCTTGGCGCAAACAACCATTCTGAAATCATAATTTAATGTTCTGAAACGAGAAGTTAACGGCACTTGTTAAAACAAAAACCATTATCTCCTTCTGTGTCCGTACTTTGGCCGTGGTAGCCCGATCGGTAAGGGGTTGAACTCGTGACCGGAGGATCCCCGGTTCGAACCTAGCCGATCAAAGATCCACCGTCGTTGCTAATGGTAGCTGGGCGACGTAAAATAAGGGTCGTGGTCACAAAGTCCTCCAAGTGAAACGATACCTCTCGGGGTACTAGACCAGAGGTTTGCTCGGCCCTTGGTCTGGATCGAAAGAACAGAGCGCTCTTCAGGACCCAATCCCAGTTAAATCACGAGTTGTGGTAGGGACAGGGACCCTGGAGAGTGAAGTTAAGTAAGTCCGTACTTTTGAATTGGTGCACAAAACTTCAGTAGATTTCACATTCCGTTGCTTATTAATATTGTCCAGAACTGCATATGAACTAACAAGATGTATTTTCTGAATTTAGGATTCTCCAGCGTAAATGGCGAAGAGTGGATTGAGCAGCGCTGTTATTGTGTGCGTGCCATGAGAGACTTGGGACTAGGACGAAGCAATTGGGAGCAACTCGTCCAGGTACATGCTTCAGTTTTAAGCAGCTTATAACTTTTAACAAAAAAAGAGCAGAAGCTAAACAGTCCTCAGAACCTGTTTTCCTAAGTGGTGTTCTTGTTAATTCTAACTGGTTATCCTTACATGCCATTCATAAATGGGAAACAAAAACCAACCTAATAAGAATTAAATCGCAATAAAAGTTAGCTGCTTCTGTTTTGAGTACCGAGAAGCGTTTTCTAATTGTAATCTGTACTCATTTCGTTGGTTCTATTAGTACTTTAATCAATACACTGGCAAACATTTTCAAATGGACTATGCTCTAATGTAAAAGGTAGTAATAAATTATATCAGATCAATGTGATGTCACAAGACGTAGAGGTGTATACTGTTCTAGTTTGTAAGTTATTTCTTAGATGTCGCCACTGAAGCGCTAAATAATGGAAAACTGTTTTTAGCATGCCATCTGCGAACTAACTAACAAACTAAAGCAGTAAACTGGTTGTCCCATGTATGAAGTTGCAAGTTATCGACCCTAAGCTAGGGCTAAGGCTGAACTACGAGAAATACACGGCCAGCTCGGCCATGTCATCCAGATACTGCAGTTTCATTCTCATTAGGAATTATCAGTCTGGCTTAGATAGCAAATGAGCCTTTGGCACTCATAGCTTCTATAAGAGGATTTCAGCCTTCAGATCAGTTACTGTCTGAGCCAGACTGATGATTCCTGATGAGGATGAAACAGCAGTATCTTGATGACGTGGCCGAGCTGGCGGTGTATTTCATGGTTGTTTCATAATAAATATATAAAATGTGAACAACTAAATTCTTCGCAGGCTGAAGTAGAAGACTTTATCAGCCTGGTTGAAAAACAAAATGGTCTTCCCATCGATGTCTGCAAACTGCTAAGTTCCAGCGTTTCCAACAACATGTCGTCTCTTCTTTTTGGTAAGCGCCTGCCTGTTGGTGACCCGGTCAGGGATCGTATGGACCAAGGCATCAACGTAGTGTCGCAGTTCTTCAGTCAATCCGGGCTTCGAATCTACTTCCCTTTTCTGGTGGATGTATTGGTGAAGCTTGGAATCACCGAATTTGCAAAGATTCACCAAAAACTCGTGGATTTCAATCGTTTTATCAGGTACCCCAGCGTATTTCGTATGTTATATATGTGCCAGCTTAAATTCAGTGATTATTCGTTGGAACTCACTGTGTGCTGATATCAGGTATTGCATATAGTTTCCCAAGGAGCTGAAAAGCAGACATCGTGCTGCCGTTTTTCAAAGAAGACATTAAACGTGACTCAATGGAGGATGTTCAGTGATTGGCTCCCAACCGTTGCATAAAAAAAGTTGAGTTTTGTTTTTCTAAAAAAAATCAAAAGAAGAAACAGCAGAAAAGGCAATGGACCTTATTCATGTGACGTCATTGCGGGTATTGACCGAGCCTAGCAGACGAAATTTAAGATTTGGAACCAATCAAGATTGTGGAAACTGGATGTAATACCCGCAAACGAAGACCGTTGCCATTCCGTGAATAAGGTCCATAGAAGAAAGTTTACTGCACGTGCATGAGTCAAATTTGTATATTATATAAGCCGGAAGTGTTCATGAAATGAGGACTTGGCTCAGTATGACTATGAAGGAAAGATTTTATTATACCGTTCATGTCAGCTATTATTTAGAAATAAAAATTGACTTGATTTTTCACGGTATTCCTCCTCTTCCATTTATTTTCTAATGATTTTCATAAATTACCTGACAGCGTATTCGAATACTATAATTTAAAAGACTAATCGTAACAAACCTAACTCGTTGTACTGGGTTTCTACCCTGCTAAAGTTTCTTACAGATAATTTCCTTTAATCTTCGCTATTAGATCGTGTTTATAGTTTTACTATAATGGTAAGGTTTAAATTCTTCAAATAGCCTTCTGTGTTTCAGTCATTTCCGTTTCAACGGTGTTAAACTGACCTGTTTTTTTTAGAAAGGTGATTAGGCGTTCTTAAAACTATTTCATACTGTCGGCCCCGCTTAAACGAATAATGTCGGTTCCGAGAAATATTATTCGATTAAGCGGGGATCTTTAACATTACATAAATGGCATCGGTTCCGAGAAATTTTATTCGTATAAGCAGGGTATTCGTTTATCCGTTATCTGATTAAGCGGGGACAACAGTATATCTATTTATTTATAAGCTGTTATTATAATGTTACAGTTCGTGTGTGATTGAGACCTGTGTACGCTTTTAGTGTTTTATACAATAACAACACTAGTAGCATCATCTTATCGGCCAATGATCGGCCATTCATCGAAACCCGAAGAAATTCTCATCGGCCGATGATCCAATATGTCTTATCGGCCAAACAGAATCCGAGCAGCAAAATCCGATGAGTTTTGCTCAAAATACGATGAGATTTGGAGCAATTTACAAGCAGAACAGTCCCGTGCCGATGAATTTCATCGTGAAACTTGATCGGAAGGATATCGTTTTCCGATGGAATATAGCTCGGCTTATTTTCATCGGGAAAGTTGATCGGATGGATATCCCTTTCCGATGAAAAGTAGCTCATCGAAAACCGTACTCAGATACTGATCGGAACGATGTCATCGTGCGTTACGGGATCAGTTTACGAAGAGTTCGATGATCGGCCGAGCAAAATCCGATGAGTTGATGCTACTTGGGAAGGTTTTGTCTCTTGTTAAGTTAAGATGTTTTTAACCCTTTATGTCCCAAATTAATTACAAAAATTGTCAAAATCAGTAGGGTCTAAGGTAGGGATGCACCGATAAGCAAATTGGCCGATTACCGATTACCGATTAATCGGCTGAGCCGATTAATGATAAGGATAATTGTTTTTCTACTACAAATTTTACCATCACTGTTTTTTATCTCTTAGACAATTCCAAATTTAGAAATAGTAAGTAATTTATTTCTGGGAGAAGATTTTTTTTCATTTTCGTAGTTTTCACAAAATAATTTCAATATTTTATCAAATTTCTTGGAACCAATTTTCATATTAGTGTCAATAATATTATTAACACATTGTTAGTTATTTGTAAGAAAAAAACAGTCGAAAACTTTCACTTTTATTTTTAGCTTAACTTCCATTGTTAGTTATGTTAATTGGAAATAAAAATTTATACAAAAAGGAGGGGTGGGGGAGTGTGTGATGAACACTCCAATTTAGGAGTACTTTTAATTCATATATTTTAGTAATCAGTAGGGCCATTCTCCGGTTACGCACGGGACATTTGCAGACTTTTGAAGTTCATAAAATCAGTGGAAAAGGATGTGCATTCATGTTTTATTATAAATCAAGATTGATTCTTGAAGTTTAAGTGCAAAATAAAATTATAATTATTGTTTAAATAAGTAGAAAATGACTGATTATGCTGGTTACGCACGGGACTCGGAAAGAAAAGAAAATTCCACTTTTACTTCTATAGCTCATGAACCCTGTGAATTTAAAACTTCTATCTAACCATTGTATTTTTTTTCCCTAACAGCTAAATAGTGCTTCTACCCAAAAATGCTGCATTTTAATCAAATAAATAAATTAGTGAATTTACAAAATTATTACATTTAGGTTACGCACGGGACAAACACAAGGTTACGCACGGGACACGTCTGAATAATATTCTATATCAGCTAGAATAATTTAAAAATATTTATAATAATTGTATTTCTAATGAAATAAAAGCTATTGTATTCATTAGCGTGAACCATTTTAAGTGAAGTTCAAGAAAAAAAGAAGGTATTTAGCATAATTAATGTTTTTTTAAATGTGACTAGTACACGATTCATAATATTTATTATTTACTTCATAATTATAAAATGTTTTTAGCAAGTGAGTGGCAACAGTTACTTATGCGTCAGACCCCAGAGATCGATGCAAATGCATAATGTGCAAAACAAATTTTCTTCAACTAAAAGCATTAAACATTTCATATGATTCGGAATTATTTTGGGAGGAGACACTTTGTAACGATTATCAATACTCCGAATGCTGGCAGGGAATTCGTGAAGTTTGCTGCAAAGGTCAAAAGTTAAAATGTGCTGAAAACCTTTCCAAAAATGTGTTTTGGAAAAAACAGGGAAAAGAACGAAGATGCAAAAATATATTGTAAAGTAAAAGAGACATGCATTGGAGAACTTTTGGACTGCATGCGGGACAGCTTTGCTAATGTAATTTCTCATTTCAATACCAAACGGATACAATTTTGACAGTTTCAAATTGATAAAAGTTCTCTTGAAACAAGAGTTTTGCAGTTAGATTTCGCAATGAACTACAGTTGCTCATACCAGGACGAAGTCCAGAGTGCACTTTGGACAAGAAAAAGTGTAACTTTATTTACAGCTGCAGTATTTTCCCAAGGTAAATGTAACATTTACCTTATTTGTTCTGATACTTCAGAAAAAGAAAAAAAAAATACTGTGAGAGCATTTATTGAAAAAATGTACATTGACCTTCAGCCAAATGCAAATGAAAACAAAATGTTGGAGGAAATAATTTGAACAGATGGCCCAGCATCTGAATTTAAAAACAGATTTATGGCTTCGCTGCTGAAAGATCTCAGCAACAAATTCAAGAAAACCTTTCATTGGAAAGATTTTGCTGCAGACCACTGGAAAGGAGTGGTGGATGGAACTGGGGGCAAAGCAAAATGCTTAGTCAGAAGGGCAGTAATGTCCAAAAAATCAAATGCCCCAATTGTGGAGTCGGCGGAAGACTTTGCGAGCGTTGTAAAAAGAGCAATGCCATCAACAAAAGTCATGCTGTGTTTAGATAAAGACATAAAGAGGGACACAGTTTGGTCAAAGGCTGTAAATACCAGGCATTTCAAAGATGCATGGCATGAAGCATACACCTATTTCCGGCTTTGAGTTCTTTTTAAATGCTGCAACACCTGTAAATAATGTTCAGAGAAAGGCAGTTAGTAGTGTAAATATTGGCTAGTGAAATTACGTAGCTGAATTATAATTTTAGAAATACAGCAAATTCTCGATTATCCGCGGTCGGATTATGAGCGATTCGAATTATCCGCGGGCTTTTAACACTTTTATTTCCTTTTCCCTTTTATTTTCATGGTGGTAATTTATTTAACACAGAAAAATGCAAATTTGACATTTATCGTTTTTAGCTTTTAAAGATATTTCTTTCATCCAATGTTCTCATTTTTAGTTATAATTTAAATGTATGAGTGGTATTTTTGACTTTTTTAAAAAGCTTTTACATACACCAGTGTCGTTCTTTACTTATTTTTTGGATTATCCGTCGCATTTGCTTATCCGCGGTTGCTGTGCCTCCTTACTCTGCGGAAAATCCGGAGTGGACTGTATTTGGGTTACGCACGGGACAAGAAAGCAAATGCTTATATTTCATTTAATATTTAGCTTTCATTAAAAAGGCTTTTGGGCATATATTTTAATAGGTGAATAAAAGTAAATCCAAAGCAGTTTCTGTTTTGCTCGAAAATTAAGCTTGGAAAACAAAAAAGACCATGTTTTTGGGTTACGCACGGGACATCCAATTATTGTTTTAAAAAATCCCTCTTTTTTAAAAAAAAATATGTTGATACTTATTTATTTTCCTTTGATCATTAAAAGATACACTATGTAGATATATTTAACGGCGAAAGAAAATTAAGTGTTATAATTTATTTCAAATTAGACAATAACATTAAAATATGTTAATTTTAAGGAGAAAATTGAAAAAACGTAATGCTAAATTTCCAGAATTGATTTCAAAATAAAAATTGTGTTAAAACAAGTGTTTTATCTTATTTCCTAACGTTCAACTAACATATTTTAATATTACATACATAAAAAACACAAATACGTATTTTAAAAATTGAGGTTCTGAAGGTTTACAGTGGAGAATGGCCCAGTAGCAATTTAATTCAATACTTTTATTCTCTGAAAATTAGAGGTTATCTGAAAGCACTGTGCTAATTAGAAAACTATCGCCACATGAAAAATGTTGCATCATTGTCTATGTATATTTATTCAAAGTAGGAGAATTCATTAAAATAAAAATCAACTGTCAGGATTATTATTACTGTTAATAAAATTTTTCATCATAGTTTCCTAGTGAAAGTATACTTTAAGGAATAATATCTGAAAAATATTTTTCAGCCGATTAATCGGCCCAATTTTTCCGATTAGTAATACAGTGAAACCTGTGTATAACGATACTCAAGGGACCGAGAAAAAATATCGTTATAGACAGATTATCATTATAGACAGTTTGAGCAAATTTTTTTCCAAATTCAAAAATATAGATTACTAACTTTATATGATATTTAAAAAGAAAGTTTTGAGCTGTACAAGATATAAATATATGCATGAAAGAGATAATGGACATTAGTTTATTTCATAAGAAAGTACACAAAAACTTATACAATAAGAAAATACACACTACTTCATCTATCTCAATTCTTTGAGGATAAAATTATTTCGGAAAAAAATCTGTTAATTTTGTTTGCTTACTTTTTGATGTGAATGACATTTGCATACACATGAATTTCAGTTTATCTAAAGAGTTCAGATGCACGTCGGAAACATTTGGTAATCCCGCAATAAAATCCTGAAGAGTGTTAATTAAGGAAGTGGCTTCCTCAGGAGAAATTTCAGGCTTGTTTTGAAGACAGCCAGCTTCCTCTTCATCATCACTTTGATTGCCAGGTGGGAATTCGTGTTGTTAAAAGGCGAATGTGGAGTAGTGTTTATGAATGTAGAATGTAACGAAATTAAAAGTCAAACAAGTTGGTTTTCCATGGATTTCAGTTGAAAAAGAACGTTCCAGAGTCGGCTTTCCAAGAAGAAAAATTATCGTTGTAGACAGGTTTTGTTAGAACATAATTATCGTTCTACACAGGTTCAAAATGCATTGAGTAGATGGGAAGTTGGCTGGGAACAAAATAAAATATCGTAATATGCAGGATTATCGTTATGTACAGTATCGTTATACACAGGTTTCACTGTAATCGGCAAAGTGGCCGATTATGGCCGATTAATCGGTACTGCCGATTAATCGGTGCATCCCTAGTCTAAGGCCCCCTACGCCTTAGGGTCCCTACGAAAACCGTTTCTGATCGCACGTACCATCTGTCAGCCTTTCAGCGAAGTGCAAGGAGTGCTACTTAAAAGCTTCAGCATAATTACAGCCATATAGGATTCATAATATTAAATTAATATAAGCGGGACTTCTGAGTCCCGTCGGGCCATTAAAGGGTAAAACTTTATATTTTGAACATCAATATCCCATCCATATACTTGAACACTGTTTTCTTTTTTAAAAGCTGTAAATTATGTTAAGCTCCTTAAAATATTCGTTCTTTCAGGGAGGAAGTGCAACAACGAAAAGCTGCAACTAAGAATGAGGATCTTGACATCTTTATCGATGGTTATATACGGGAGATGGAAAAATGCAAACACATCCCAGGAAACACTTTTAATGGTAGCGTTGTCATAATTGATTCTGAACTTTTTAATAAGCATTTTGCATTTTCATTGCGTATTAATCCTATTACTGACAGTAAAGTCTTACGACTCTTTATGCCACACTTACTTTTATACCACAGGGTCTGGTGGGGTAAAGTCGTTATAAATTCTTACGACTCTTTATGCCACACTTACTTTTATACCACAGGGTCTGGTGGGGTAAAGTCGTTATATCGAGGTTTTTCAACTTAGGTGGATAATAAATTATTTAAATGCATCATTTATTTTTGGTCA
>JAXGGA010011691.1:0-41493 GCA_038373865.1 Uloborus plumipes | reverse complement strand
TGGCACTGGCTTTGAGGAAAGGATGGATACAAGGGAGGGGCGATGAGGACGATCGCTCATCCCTTGGGGCACTCTACTACACCCGTAGTTTTTCGGTTTTGAAGTTCTAAAAATGCAATTTTGTATGAGTTTTAGTGAATTTGGGGGAAAAAGATTGGGGCTCGCCCCCAGAAGTGTTTGAAAATTGAAGTCCAAAACCTTTGTGATCAATATTTGTAAACCAGTATGCACAGTAATAAGCAAGTAATAAAAATCAATCGCCCCACCCTTGAAAAATTTCTATATTCGCCCTTGCTTTGAGGCAGGGAGTAGGGGTCATGAAATTATTAGCGTTTGACATGGGAGGAGAAAAAGGGTAACAAAAAGTGTAGCCTCACATATTTTTTAAAAGAAAGTTCATAAGAAAAATACCGTCATTTGTGACAAAGGGGGAAGATAAGGTGAAGTGACACTTTGTGATACAGGGAGACAAGGGCGTAGCCAGGACTCACGTTAGGGGGCTGCAAGCAGTGGCACCCCAATAGGAGGTCACTGTGACTTCCCAAAAAGTTCTTATCCGATACAAATTGGCTGATGAAATATGAAAACAGTGAGACAGTATTGCAAGGCTGAATTTCTTTATTTTATTTGTTTATTTTTTATTTTTTTTTCTTTAATTAATTAATTTATTTATTTTCGTGATGCCTCACGTCTCTTTTGGTAGATATAGATAAGTATGCATTCTTGTATTTTATTTATTTATTTTTTAATCATTCAGTAAAGTTCTGAGTTTTATTTGGTTAGTTAAAAAAATTTCTCCTCAAAAACAGGCAAGCTTACTATCATTTTCTGAGAAGTAGATATAATAACGCAGTTTATATAAAGTTCCCAAAAATTAGCATAAAAGTCAAATAAATAAAATGGGAGGTCACAGTGACCTCCCATTGGCTTTGATCTAGGGAGGTGCTGCTGCGCCTCCCTGCACCCCCCTAGCTACTCCCTTGCAGGGAGAGGGGTTAAACATATGTTGAAGAAAAGTATGACATCATTTTTGAACAGTCCCTTTGCTCTTTTTAGAGTAGATAGGCTATCATATGAATAATGTGCATAATGTTTGTTTTTAAATTTATATTTTTGAAGGGTCATTAGCTTGATTCCTTATCAAAAAAGGTATTGTGAATCGGCAATAAGCGAAATAAAATAAAGAATAATTTAGATCATTTTTTTTAATGAATGGTCCAGTTTATTATTATCATTGTAACTATTAAGTTGTGTAATTTGGTCATCTTGAACTCCTTAACGTTTGCACAAAGGTGAAAAAATTGAAACAAAATAGTAACATTTTAGTTTTGGAATAAACTTTTTATTCTTATTTTTTCAGATTACAAACAAAAATGAAACCGAGACGCAGACAGGAAGAGAAATCAAACAAGACAGCGCACATTTTGTGATTCTATTATTGGTTCTGAATTTTTTTCATATTTTCTGCATAAAAATCAATTTCTATACTTTCTATGTAACGTAATTAATATGAAATTAAGAGTGTTGTTTCGTTTATTTCATTTAAAGCGTTTTGATACTATCTTCGTTCATATCACATCAAAATTAAGATATGAAAAGCAAATAACTCTTCAAAGCATTTCTTCAGGAACTATTTACGCTCTCTACCCCCACTCACTAATAAATTTATTTTTTTTTATTATTATTTTATTTTATTTTAAATGCGTACTTGCTAAATGGTACCACATTAAGTTTCATCTATTAGGTAAAGGTGAAGCAAAGTACTATGTTCGGAAGATTAACATCTAATGACTAATAGTAGCAGAACACTTGTATTTTTCTCCTGGCTTTACCTAAACAGAAATAATAAAATTATTTACAAATAGTTGCATCACTGTTGCAGTGTATGACACTTAAGTTTCACGAACACTCTTCTTTTTTTCGCTCAAAAGGATTTTTTAATCGTTTTTCCCCTTCTCTTTTCGTTTTTCCTCTCCGTTCTGCTTCCTTTATTTCGTCAAAAACAGATTCTGTGCCCATTTATATATTTATAATTATTGCAGAGGCCGCCGCTTATATGAAACACGTTTGTGCTAAACAATTTTGATTTGATAAAGCGGCTGATTCAATAAAGTGGCCCGTTCAATAAAGCTGGATTTTGTTCTATTTTGACTATTTGATTTATTAAAACGTTTGAGTCAATTTACCAGCACACCTACTATGTCATTACTATTCTTTTATTTTATTAATTTTTATAATTTTATTTTCTTTATTTTCTATTATTTATTTTTTTTTTTTTATAATTACATCTTTTTAATCAAGGTTGGAGAAAGTATTTTGCTTCTTTTCCCCTTTAAAGTACAATAATGTGTCGCTATACGCATTGTATGATCTTTTTTTTTTTTCCTCTTTTTTAAATCCTATTCGCATAATATAAATTGGTATAAATGACAATCACAGTGCAAACGGAAGTACACATTATTAATTTCCAGATTGTAGGAATGTTTGCATGATTGAAAAAAATCTCATTAAGAAGCTATTCAAATAATCTATGCTGCATAAAAACGTGGAAAATAAGTTACCAAAAGATATTAAAAGGCTTTTTTCCGGAAAGCACTTTCGGGAATTGCAATTTCAAAGTCTATTTATAGTCAAGATTCCGTTCCCGTTTCGTGACGCCCTCCGTTGCCACCAGCGAGGAAGAGTTTTGCCCAACAAGGGGCTTTGAGGGAGGGGTGGGGGGTTGTTCAGTGAAATGACAAGATATTTGGAAGCGAAAATCCATACGAAATGTCTAAACGTAGTTCCATTTTCGTTTCGTCATTTAACGAACACGTTCGTTTAATTTATGCTTTTCAAGCTTTGAATTAACTCTGAAGTTGCACCTATGAAAAGAAACGCAAGAAGTTCAAAGTATAGATGCATATTAGCAGGAAATTTTCAACTTAACTTATTTTTGAGCTTGACATCGACAATTGGACTTACCAAGTTTCGTGAAGAGCACAGTGAGTTGTTGCTTATTATATACCAATACTGAGGGGGGCGATCGTTTTAAAATCACTTAATATGAGGGCGGGGTTTGAGTAATATCTCCACCTAAATGCAAGAGACTAATTTTTTTCCAGTGGAAAGTGCAGCCATTTAAGAAACTAAAAAGGACCTTTCTCTTCAAGTTCGACAAAAAATTTATGGGAAGAAATGAAGAATTACTAAAATAAATATTGATACTGCTATATAAATATAACTGTCGTATTAATGTCGAAAAACATGCTCTTTTTTCCGGCATCAAAATCTAAGTTTAAAGTGAGGATTAAAGCAGGGAGGCGGGGTACTTTTTTTGGTAGTTGAACCTTTATGAATAAGAAAAAAAAAATCCAACCTTCTGGGGGGGGGGGGGGGTAACTTCCAAAACCCCCCTTCGCTGGGCCCCTGCCACCTTTCCTAAAAACAATTGCTGTTAGGTGTATTCAAAATTTTTCAGCACTAATCAACACGTGCATGTGGTTAATTTAAAAGAATTTGCATTTCAACAGGTTTTGACCTTAATTATAAAATCCCAAGGGCACTACTCTGGAACTTCCAGTGACGTCTATTACTCCCTCATGACAAGCAAGAATAGCCGAAAAAGTAGTCGCTTGTCAAATTTTGTACTACTCTGAAAGCCCTAATGTGCCCAATCGAGAATTTTCTCTCCTTCTACCGCGTATCGAGAAGGAAAAACGATTGACCAATCAAATGACAGTATTTTTAGTATATCTCACTCGCGTTACATTTTGCTTTAACTTTCTGGTTTAGCTTAGCCTCCAAAATGAAGGAGAAAGATGGCAAAAAGATTCGAGAGCCAAATACTAAAAGCATTCGGGCAGATTAAGATGTTGTGTTTCAGGAATTTAAAAATATTAGAATTTTAAATCGCAATTAGTACATCTTTTCAACACATACGAGCATACAAGCGTAAGCGAAGTAAAGTGTCGAAGTACATTGCTCGACATTGAAAATGCAACACCAAGAAGGAGTGGTCAGAAATTCATGCAAATTTTACCGTAGACGCACGTCACTGAGTTATGCAAATGATATGAAATGCGCAGCTCTCCGACGCACGTGAAGTAAGATATAAGAGAATGAAGTTGAAAAGTGGGCTATGTTCATGTTGGTTTTTCTGCCAGACTAATTATGGGAGAAATTTGGTTTTTGTCTCGAAGGATACGTGTGATAGGAGGAAATGCCACGCCGTCCTCAACGAAGACACTTCCAGCATATAGACGACTTTACAAGGGGTATGGTGATCAGACTGAGAAGGGGAGGTTGGTCCATACGTCAAATTGCAGCTGATACCCACATGGATGCAAGCACTGTGCATCGGCTGTGTCGGAGATGGTTGGAAAGAGGAAATGTAGCCACATTGAGGGGTGCAGGTGCAGCCAGAGTGACGTCAGACCGCTTGGATCGACGGATTCACCGACAAGCTGTGGCGGACCCGCAAGTCACTTGTACGTCGATTCTGCAGCACATGCAAGGTACCCTGGATGTTCCTGTGTCGACCAGAACCATTTCCCGTCGACTGGTTCCACGTGGCCTGCAATCACGGCGCCCGCTAAGAAGACTGCCATTGACCTCACAGCACAGACTCCAACGTTTGGAATGGTGCCGGACCAGAGCGACGTGGATGGCAGAAGGGGAAACCGTAGTGTTCTCAGATGAATCCCGCTTCTGTTTGTCCAGCGATAGTCATCGCATACGTGTGTGGCGTCGACGTGGAGAAAGATCGAATCCGGCAGTAACTGCGGAACGCCCCACAGCGCGACAACGTGGCATAATGGTTTGGGGCGCTATTGCATACAATTCCGTATCACCTCTAGTTCGTATTCGGGCACTATGACGGCCCAACGATATGTAGATAATGTACTGCGGCCGGTGGCAATCCCCTACCTTCAGGGTCTGCCAAATGCAATTTTTCAACAGGATAACGCCCGGCCTCACAGTGCTCGAATCAGCCAACATGCTCTACAAGGTGTACAGATGCTTTCCTAGCCACCATACTCTCCTGACTTGTCACCAATCGAACATGTGTGGGATGTGATTGGACGCCGTTTGCAGAACCTGTCACTGCCTCGTTCAGAGGACGAACTGTGGCAAATGGTTGAAAGAGAATGGAGTGCCATCCCTCAGGACACCATCCGCAGGCTTATTGACTCCATGCCTAGACGTGTTTCTGCGTGCATCGCTATCCGCGGTGGTCCTACTTCTTACTGAGCTGACGCCGTCCTCGCTCTAAATTTTGCTTATTTTTTTTGAAATAAATATCACTTATTGTTCCATGCTGTCTCTGTCTTCTTACCAAATTTCATCAATTTCTGACCACTCCTTCTTGGTGTTGCATTTTCAATGTCGAGCAGTGTATATACGAATTCATTTCAATGTATCAAATGTTTCGACTAAACATGAAAAAATTTATTAATACTTTAAAAAAATAATACTAATATTTAAAAATATTTGTTAAATTAAATCATTTAACTTCATGACTTTGTTTTCAGCGATATTTTGACTTTATCGCAATAATAGTTTTAAATTCAGGCTTTAAGTAAAAATCCCCTTTTTGCTTTACTCATTTTAGTTTTCGCAATAATAGTTGTACTTTCAGTCTTTAAATGCTAAGTAAAGAAAAATCACATGTCTGGGCATGGCAAAAAAAAATGCCTTAAATCCATCTAAAGTTTTTAAAATGGAGAAATTTCATATCGCGCTATGACAAGATAAAAAATAAATTTAAAAATACTCTTCCGAAAACTTGAAATCCAAAATATTTTACTACTTCATTATATTGTTTTTATTTGGGTGGGGTGGGAGGCAGCCCATCAAGCTCGTGCTCAATTTCCCACGAAGTCGTGCCCTGTATCTAGATATCACTTTTTCAAAACGTGCATTTAAAACATTTGTTGTTTGAGAGGGGTAAAAATTACTGCATGTGCTGTGCTTTTTGCAATGATTTTGATAGACTCAATTTTGCTTTTAGCAATTTTTTGACCTTTTCGAAATAAGAGATATATATTCACTCTCTAAATATTAAGTACAAGTCCCGATTTTTGGGGCAATGCATAAGAGAAAAATGGAGATCCTAAATCACATGTCTGCGGATCTTTTTTCCAAAATGCATTTAAAACACTTTATGTTTGAGAATTGAAAGAAACAAATTCATGTTTTATGATTTTGCTATCATTTTAAGACTTGAAAAACGATGATTCAATTATCCTGTGAGGAAAAATTAAACTTAAATACGATACGATAAAAACGAAATACTCCCTCCCCTGGTAGAAAATAGAATTTGAGTAAAGAGCTCATTTTATTAAAGGAAATGTATTCCTCCCCCTTGGGTTAGATCGACACCCTGATTAAGTAAATATATAAATTCAAGTTTTGGGCATACCTTAAAGTAATTTCAATTTGCAAAATTTTGGACAATTAATCAGTAAAATAAGATGATTATATATAATGGGCAAAGTTGCAGAGTTCCAATTACTGCCGATAAATGGATGCCTCTCCCAAATTCAAACTCAAAATAAAGAAAAATCTTGACTCTCAATTGTAAAAACATACTAAACCACATTTTCAAAACTTATAAACATTATGGCACACTCCAACGTTGAGAAAAAAAGGAATAAACAAACAGCTTCTCACTGCCGAGGAAGATATCTCACGTCTTCTTACCCTGTCATGAACTTCTCGGCGCGATTCTAGATACCTTAAATTAGAAGTGGCTTTGAGATTAGCAATTATTCGTGTCTCACGAGATGTGACGTCACGGGGCACAAAAAACCCGTATTCTCGGTATCGACTAGATTGACGATACACTGAGAGTAGGGCCCCAGGCCCATATTTTCAAAAGACAAAAGAAATTCTGCCTGGGATTGAAAAGAGGTAAGATAGTAAAGACGAATTTGTATGTACAAGTCGCTACAAAGCAAGTACCACGGCCACACGGCATGAAAGAATGGAAACGGTGGAATTTCTCTGAATCACAACGTCTGTAAATAATTTTATTTCAAAAGTATTTCCGTATTGAGATTTTTTATTCGGCGTAAACTTTTATTTCAATATCCGCAGACCGTCTGAGTTTCTTTGTGTGACCAAACTTGTAATTATTTGTCGGCATTCCATAGTCAGGCCCGGATTACCCAATAGGCCATCCTAGGTATTGGCCTAGGGGCGCAAGCTCGTAAGGGCGCATATAGCGGAGGAAAAAAATTTAATGCACAGTTCGTTGTAAAAATAAATAAACAAAAAATAAAGGAAGAAAGAAAGAAAGAAAGAAAAAACAAGAACGCCAAAGCGCTATAAAATATATATAGAAAAAAATTCAACTAGAAAGGACTGCAAAATGCCAGTTCAGCAAAAAAAAAAAAAGCAATTGGAGGGGAAGGGGACGTAAAGCTTGAGTTGAGGTTATTCATTTTCTGGTCTAAGCTGATACTTTTCCATACCTTTGGTTTTAACAATCATTTCTTGAAAATATGGCGAACAGGAAAATTAGTAAAAGCCATTGTACAGACAATGGTCAACATGAAACTTATTTATGAGACAATTTTTCTCTCTATAAATCATGTCTGTATTTTTTTTTTTTTTTTTTTTTTGAAATTAATAATTTATTAATTCATATTTATTTAGGACTGCCAATTAATAGGGGAGCCCAAAGTTAAAATTTTTGGGAGGAGGAAGTTAATTTACCGAATGTGTGAAACTTCAAATTTTTGTTCAGGATAAAATACGAGCATGCACAAGTATCAACATTTAACGAAAAGAGACATTAGACATCCTTACAAAAATTTATTGAATTGTTATTTCCAAATTTTCCAAACTGGCAGACATTATTTGGCGAATAAGGAAATTTTGGGGAGTTAGCAATAACATCATGTCGAGGCACCTCTGCAGAATATATTGATTATTTTGCACTCAAACTACTTTACATATACTTTATATACACTCAAACTTTGTATATATTATTTATAATTACGTCAGTTAATGGGTCAGTTATTTTCCAACATATTATTTATATACATATATATATATTGTTTTTTTGCCTTCAAAATATTATCACGAAGATCTAAGGAAAGTGGAAAAAAAATACAGGAGATGCCTCGAAATATGTTTTAAATAGAAGACCCTCCGCCCTTATTCTCCCAACATTTTGAAGATGGTCTAAAATTTTGAAAATTTTCGTAGTTGAGTCCCTAACCCCCATCTTTTCACTCAGCACCAGCCCTGTCAGATGCATTTGAGTTCCTATAAATGTATATTTAGAGCTTCAATTTCGAAACTTTTTCTATGGAAAGCTCTCAAACGCCTCACTTCCATATCATAAAATATTATTTAAAATTCCGTTTTTAGTCAGCAGGATCGAAAACTTTTTTGGGAAGTGACCCTGACTTCAGGCCTCTCCCCACCTCATTAAAAATCGTCTAAGACTTCGTGTTTAGGGTCTCAATTTTAAACATTTTCCCAGAGAGCCCCCCGCCGACATTCAATCCTCATCTAACGCTATTCAAATCATCTAGTTGTTTTCAAGGCTTCAGTTCCGAAACATACTAGAAACGAATTACCGAACACCGTCGTTTCTCCTAATGTCCTCAAAGATAGTTTCTCATTGCTTATAGGACTAAAATTTCGAAAACTTTCTGGGGAGAATGGCTAAACCTCATCCATTTCTCTAACAACATAGGGAATGCCCCACAATGTTTTTGGTCTTCAATTTCGAAAAAAATTCGTACTAGAGTTACCGATCGTCCCGAATAAAAAATAACCTTCTAAAATGGCCTTTTAGGACCTCAACTTCGAAAAAGTTTCGGGAGACCTCTCCCGATTTCCGCCTTTCCCCAGCACCATTAAAGTTCATCAAAATTTTCGAAATGTTGGGAGGAGGAGTTCTCGAACTTATTCCCTTTTCTAACATCATCAAAGATGACTTGCAATTTTGCGTATGTAGAACTTCAATTTTGGAGGGGGGGGTGGGAATTCCACGAGTATGTGACTGTCATTTCTAGGACAAAAGCAGTGCGTATTTTGTAACATCTAAAGCAAAATACACGCTGTGCAACCGATCTTTTCTCCTGGATTATTATAATTTTTAAGCTGAATTTAATGGAATAATTAAATTTTCAAAACACATTTTACATAATTTTAGAAAAATTATGAAAAAAAAAGGTAATTGACTGACATGATACTTTTTAAAATGTCAGTCAGGGTTTGGGGTCAAAATGTCGCGGCCGAAATGTCGCTGGCCAAAATGTCGCCGAGCCAAAATGTCGCGGGCTAAAATGTCGCGGGCTAAAATGTCGCGGGCCAAAATGTCGCCAAGCCAAAATGTTGCGGGCCAAAATGTCGCCGAGCCAAAATGTCGCGGGCTAAAATGTCGCGGGCCAAAATGTCGCTGGTCCAAAATGTCGCCTGCCCAAAATGTCGCGGGCCAAAATGTCGCCGGTCAAAAATGTCACCGGGCCAAAATGTCGCCGATCAAAAATGTCGCCGGTCAAAAATGTCGCCGGTCCAAAATAACGCCGGTCCAAAATATATCCGTTCCAAAATGACGCTAAGTGTATAGTACAGATTTAATGTTTCCAGTAATTCACAAATTCAATGCAGCTTAATTATGTCGCTCAATTTTACTAATAAGCTTGTCACAATGTGATAAATACACCTGTTTAGCAACTTTTTTTAAACGTAGCAGTTTAGAAAATTAGCTTAAGTTATTAACAAAAATGTAACTAAATTGATTTCTTCTAAAGCTTAAATTATTTCAGTACTAAAATAATGCCATAGTTTTTTCAGGGCTGTACTTAGGGCCCAGGGACGCTAAATTTCTTCGTTTTTTAATACGCTTTTACTAGTTTCACATGTAGGTTTTTTTGTTTGTTCGTTTGTATGTAACTCTGAGTCAAAAATAAAATTCACGTTCTTTACAAACGTATAAAAGTAATATGTTTAATACCATTATTATTACTAAAGGCTAAACTATATTGCATGTTGATGTATAATAAGTGCATTTGACATTAATTCTGAGTTGGGCATCGATCGTCCACAAAATGCATATTATAAGTGCATGTAAAATTAGCGGGTATTCAACAGTTTTCAAAATCTTCTTTTGAATTTGATTTACTCTAAAAGCGTATTTTTTAGTTTTTTTAAACTATATTTAGGATTATTTCTTTTTTTTTTCACACAAAGAAATTAAATAATTAAATTTGCTGTAAAGGCTTTTTTTTTTTTTTTTTTTGCAAAAACGGAATACCGTTTAATCACCGCGTAGCCGGCAATTTTCTTATAGAACATTTTCTTTAAGAGTTGTTTGGGGACGTTTGAAATCAAATAAGTTCATGGAATTATTGCTTTCTTTGTAACAACTGAGTGGTGCATGGAAGGGGAGGTGAAATGTCAAGAGAAAAAATGGTATTATATTCAACTCCACATTTAAATACTGATTGTAACGAAGGTACAAAGCCATGTTTGAGCTGATTAACGCCAGAAATGAATAAGCATCTCTCCCTTTAAGACCATTCTACAAACAAAATTTTGTCTGAATACTTGCATTACTTCTTGATATACATCACTCACAAATAATGAAAAATAAAAAGTTCAATTGCTCTGCTTCCTCGATGATGTGGCATATCTTCTGAAGGCTTCCTATGGGCCAATTTTTATTTTATTTCGTTTCTTTAGACATTAATCACGCTATGCTGAAAACGTTCCATTACATTCTTGCATGTAAAAACTTGGAAGAATTAGCGGCAAAAACCAATCAGCACTGAATCACATATTGGTTGGTACATGTATGTACCAAATTTCATTCTAATTCACGCACTAAGTTTTGTGGTAGAGTCGCCCCCAAAAAATGGGTCACGCAGATACACACTTACACATTTTCCCTTAAAAAAATAAACGATAAAATTGAATTTAGCACACGTCAGAAAGTGTAAATTCTTCCGAATTGACAATTTTTCACTGATCCAATACTTTCTTTTACACATTTTATGAAGAAGAAAATAAATAGACCTCTATTATTTAAATAATGTAGACTTGCTTTCGATCATGTAAGAAATTTTAACAGAAACCAAGTTTTAAACATTGTACATCTGTCTTATTCATTTCACTGTTCTTCAACTTCTTTTTTAATACACAAATTTTCCTTTCGATATCAATTAAACTTGGCTTGGGCTGCTAATCTATTCGTTTTTAAGTTGGTAGATAGCGAGTTACGGTGAAATAAGCTATTGTAAATAAATAACGTACGCTTGTTTGAAAACTATTTGTTTCTTGGAAAGCGTTCGAAACAGTTACAAGCCGAAAGGGTAAATTTTTTTTAGTATTTTCAAAAATTTTAGTCCATACTATCGTTAACGCACACGTTCATCAACAGCAATTAGCAATTTTTTGCTAATTCGGTGTAAAAAAGCCTTTTCATATATTTTAATTTTTGATACTAACTGTATCAATATCGGACCTTCTACATTTTTGTCTGATGACATTTGAATGGCGACATTTTGGCCAGCGAGATTTTTGACCGGCGACATTTTTGACCTGCGACATTTTGGACACGCGACATTTTTGACCGGCGACATTTTGGACACGCGACATTTTTGACCGGCGACATTTTGGACACGCGACATTTTTGACCGGCGACATTTTGGACCGGCGACATTTTGGCCCGCGACATTTTGGTCCTTCGACATTTTTGCCCGCGACATTTTGGACCGCGACATTTTGGCCCGGCGACATTTTGGACCGGCGACATTTTGACCAGCGACATTTTGGACCGCGACATTTTGCCCCGGCGACATTTTGGACCGGCGACCTTTTGACCAGCGACATTTTGGCCAGTGACATTTTTTCCCGGCGACATTTTGGCCGCGACATTTTGGCCCGCGACATTTTGGCCGCGACATTTTGGGCGTATACCGTCAGTCAGTTACCATACTTTGACACATTTTTAAAAATCATTCAAAATGTATTTCAAAAATTCAATGATACCATTAAATACAGCTTAAAAATGCAATTATCCTGGAGAAAAGATCGCTTGTTTAACGTAACTTCGAATGTAACAAAATACTTGAATGTTTGCTTAAAAAATATCAGTAATCTTTAAAATTACCCGTAAAATTGCCCCAGGGTTGAGTTATCTCATTACTTTCCGATAAATGCCTTAAAATTAAATTTTGAAATCTTCAATTTTGAAAAATTTCACAGAGATCACATCCGGACCTTCCTTTTTTGTGTATAGGAAAACAAAAAGAAAAATAGAAACTCATCTTTAATTTCATCAAATGGTAATGAGGGGATACGATTTCGATTGAGTTCGGATGCGTGAGGTAGGGCGCAGTTTTTAAGTTTGGCCTCGGGCGTAAATGGACGTTGATTCGGAACTGTCCATAGTTTAAAATAAATAATGCAATGTTTTGCAAATATTTCCTTTTTTGACCTAACAGATTTGAACATTCCTTAGTTTGTCATGCAGAGAGGGCGAAAAGTATTAATCGCAAGTCATGCTTGAGTTAAAAAAAAAATTGAAGTACATACAGTTTTTCCTCAAAAAGACAGCATAAAACAATTTAATACAACACAATTTTAAACTGTTTACGGTTCCACATGAGCTCCGATGGTGGCACGCAAAATATCAAGCCGAAATTTAATTTGACGCCAAGTGTCCCGCAGCATTTGAGCAGGTACATATTTCTGTATTTCTCCAATTCAATGAAACTTGAATAAACCATTGTTTAGCCCACAAATTCTCTAAGTCCAAACTACAACAGACTCCCACCTGAAAAAATGTCAACCTTGCGAAGCCTCTACCCCCTCCAAAAAAAAACTTTATATGATACATTTACATCTTATTTTCTAATATGCATTTTACTTACTTTTCTATGTCTTTATTCTTTTTTTTTAAGTAAATTTTCAGAACCTCTACCTAATTTTCATTACTTAACGTCATTATTTCTGTAATTGAGGTGTAAACACTCGGTTACAACCAAATTTACTTTAATGGAACTGTAAAACGCACATTGTTTTTTCCTGTACCGTAGCCATTTGCAGACTGACTCGATCGGTAAATTTCATAGAAAAATGCTGTCGTATCATATTATGTTCTATATTAAAGTTAGTTAATGTGTGAAAATGTGGTATAGAACTGTTTTATGTTGTCTTTCCAAAAAAGACATGTTAATACTGTTTTTTATTTATTTATTTTATTTTATTTATTTATTTTTGAATTCAAGCACGAAATGCACCCAATACTTTCAGCTCACTCTGTATATTTAGAACTACAATGCGATTAGTACACATCTTGAAGGGGATTGGGGTCATGAAATTGTGACACTTTATGACAAGGGGCTAACAGGCGTGACATCACACATTTTATGACAATGTAATTTTGAAAAAAACTGTGACGTGTGATAAGGATGGAAGGAGATAGGATGAAATGTGATACAGGGGGTAAGAGGTCAAGTTTTTTGGAAAAAAGTATAACGTCGTTTATGGACAGCCCCATATCAGACGGAATGCAGGCCACTCATTTAAATGCATTAACATACATAATCCAGTCACATTAATGTGACACCTGTCAAATGACTGAAAAACCACCTTTCGCAGAGCGGACTGCAGCGAGATGTGCAGGAAGATATTTATTTAGGGCCCTGAAGGTGTTCATTGGTAGTTTGAGCCATACTGACTCTAATGCTGTGTCCAGCTGGGCTAGATTACGCGGAGGAGGATCCATAGAGCGAATAACCCGATCGAGATGGTCCTACATATTCTCGATTCTGTCTGAATCAGGAGAGTTTGATGGCCAGGGAAGAAGGGTAAACTCATTCTGGTGCTCTTCGAACCACGCACGTACACTGGCAGCTGTATGGCACTTCGCACTGTCCTGCTGGTAGATGCCATCATCCTGAGGAAAAATAATGCACATATACGGGTGAATAAGGTCCGCAAAGACAGATGAGTATTTGTATTAATTTATCGTGCCTTCCACAATGATGAGTGAGCCCAGAGAATGCCAGGAAGACATTACCCAGCCCATAATGCTCCCGTCTCCAGCTTGGACCGTTCCGGCAATGGTTGAGGATATTTGGTTTTAGAGGTTTCACGCCTTATACGCCAACGTCCATGTGCCCGATGGAGCATAAAACGTGATTCATCAGTAAATACTACCTGTTGTCACTCAATAAACGTCCAGCTGCGGTACTGGCGTGCAAATTCCAGGGTTCGTTGTCGTTGGACAGTAGTCAGCATAGCTGCATGAACCAGTCTTGTGCTTCGGGAGCCCAGACGCAGAAGCCTCCGCTAAATAGTAGTTTGGGAGATAATGTTGGTAACAACTTGGTTCATCTGGGAGGTCAGTTGTTCAACGGTAGCCCGTCTATCAACCCGAACGCATCTTCACAGCCTTCGTTCGCCTCTGTCATCTATGGCTTCTGGTTCACCACATTTTCCACGTCGCTGATTTTTGACAGTCCCATTTTGCCATGCACGGTACACTTTTACCACGATAGCAAGCGAACAGTTAAAAAACTCATTCATTTTGGAAATGCTTCCAACCTTGGCCCGAAAGTCAATGATCATGCCCTTTTGAACGTCAGATAAATCGCTCCGTTTTTGCATTATGCCAATAATAGAAATGGTTTCCAAAGTCCTCACACACCCTTTATACATCCTCAACTGCATTGTGCTATCATATGCCTTTTGTGATTGGTAATTTGACGTCGACGTCGAAAGTACGTGGTAGTCACATTAATGTGACTGGACTGTGTATAAGTGGGCGTGATCCGTGTTTTTTACTGTTTTCCGATTAAATTACATTGGGTTTGCATTCTTGCCCCCCCCCCCCTTCTCCCCCTGGCAAGACTTGAAATGACACGACCTGACGGAATGCTTTACTTACATGTTGAACTCTTTACGTACGAACATCAATTCAAAGGAACGCTCTTGCACTCCCAGTAAATCCTCACCCCTCACCCCCATCTTTTGAAATTAAGCTCTGTCTATGAAAGTTCATTAAAATGACAAATCATCCTTTTTCAAATTCAATCGTGCATAGACAACAAATTACGAGTTCTCACTCCCGTATTGATCTCAAAAATGCAAAATTGCGCCGCTATTGTACAGTGAACTCTTATGCGCCGGCCCAAGAGACCAACAGAAAAGGCGCATAAGTGAGAGAGACGTATAAGTGAATAAGCCTATTTAAAGGACTAAAATGCAACATAGTTTCTAATGAGATAATGAATAAGAATGTTTCTATATAAGAGGGACATATTACTACGGTTTGGTAATTACTGTAACGTAACTGCAATGATTAAGAGAAAACAAAAGTTGTAGCATACCAAATTACAAACTGTTCTCTTTAAAACGATCCATAATAGGTAGTTTTCTCTCTCCAAACTCTAGTTCATGCGGAAAAAATGCCTTCCGTGAGCAATAAAGCGAAAGATTAAAGAGGAAAGTGGAGAAAAATGCTTATTTTAAAGAAAATAAATATGTACATTTTTTTACATTTTATGGAAAATTCGGCGCATAAGTGAAATATTTATCTTTAGAACGATGCAAAAACGAATGATATTTTCATTATTTTGCTATGGAATGTGCTGGGACCATTCAAAATCGTCGTATAAGTAAAAAGGGCTCATAAATGAGGCGGTGTATAAGTGAGAGTTCACTGTACATTTAAGACAAACGAGACGGATGCTTTTCAGACTCATACAATGGGTCGAAATGAGCGCATAAGAGAGCAATTCAAGTAGAAAAGAAAGGGAAAAGGACGATTCCTTTTCTACATGCATCTCGGATATATGGCCATAATTACTGTGCTTCCGTCTCTAAAACGTAGAGACGACCCTCGTCTTTAGAAAGGCCGAGTTATCCGAAATCTTTATTTCAAGAGAGCCTAATGTCCGAAAAAGTTTTTCTTTTTTTAATCCTATAAGCATCACATGTTACATGCAAGTTGCATCGCAGATCTTCGATGAAGAGTCATCCCGTATTATTTATATACATTCAAGTTACCTTCCTAAATGCAATTAAGATCAAAAATGAAATTAAGTATGCTTTTCATTAAAAAAATGTATAGTTATGTTTCTGTGTATACACCGACCCCATTGTTTATCACTTCTTGATTTAGCAATTGGCTGTAATTTATTGCGATTGCTACTTTAAGAAATACAATTTTTGCAGTAAGTTTCTTCTCTGAAGATATACTACGCAATTCATACGCATTTTTTCCCCTCTAATTTCTCTTTTACAGCGGGAAAACATTTTACGGTATGAGTATGGGGTTTATACGAGTGAGCCCGATACTCTAGTTTTACACTGAAAAATGTGTGATAAAAAGTGAAAGTAAAAAACCTTTGGAAAAGATTAATTTTTGCGGATTTTAAAAAATACTTCAAGCTGGGTTCCCCTCTAGTAAAATAAGATAGTAATAATAATGAAATAATAATAACAATAAAAGAATAAATAAATAATAAATAAATAAAACTTAAGCATGTACGGAGAAGTTTACGGCAAAAATAGATCCGCAATTTGGACGGATTTGCTTTGAACAAAATTTGTTGACAAAGATTTTCACGCTTCATATAGTACTAATACTGTTCAACCAAACAAAAGAAGGAGGCCCAAGCCAGTGATTATTCTATTTCTTAAGAGTTCCTTCTGAACCCAATCCATCAGTCATCAAGACTCCCTGAAGTCTATCAACTCCTCAAATATTTTCTCACAGCCTCCAGCTTCCTTGACACTTCTTCTGGCTCTCTGAACTAGTTCAGCAGATGGCGTACAAGAAAGTAACCAGGATAAAAAGTAAGAAACTGACTCCAGTCTAGTATTTTAGAGACCAAATTATGACATAAACATTACCTCAAAAGTGTACCAATTTCTCAACTGTCCTACCACAACCATCAAATTTCTTTATTTTCTTCGTAGTTCCTAATTTATTTGTTCATCATTTCTTCTTTTTAGTTGATTATCATCAAGAAAGCAACCAGAAGACATAGGAGGAAGCTCTTTCATAACTTATTTGCAACCTTTGTTTCATTATGAGTAGCGAATCATTGTTGTTATTATTATTATTATTATTTTCGCACTTGACTTTTTTCAATTCCATTAACTGGCTCATTCCTTAAGTTGTATAAAAACCAATGTCACAATGAATTTTCCGAACAAAATCCAAAAGTGAAAAAAATTTATTTTTGCCAAAAACAGCAAAAAATTAAACTTTGGAGTGTTTTTTTTAAATTGTGGATATCATCTTCTGCTTTGACGTCAAGCAACATCACTGAATGAATATTTATGGAATCTGTTACAGACACACTTGTCATTGAAATCAATGATTAAAAATTATTCTATAAGAATCATGCAACAGATATAGGGACTCTATTTGCATGCTCCGAAGTTCGGTTAAAGTTCGGGGTGGAAAAACATATTGGTCCTACCAACTCAATCTGTTTGTAAGCATTTTTAAAGTCTCATTTTTCTCCTTCAATGTTCATTTTCAGCTGTTCATCATTTATCTACTTCCATTCGTCATCTTACCTCATAGGTGGGGTGACGAAAAACGCTTTCTTACTATCGTTATCTTGCCCCACTTTACTCTCTATATAGCGAGGGACACTACGTGTACATCTAATGAGAAGAAATATTTGGGATTTTAAAACTGCATTTTTACTGCACTTTCTCAAATCTGCCGAAAAATTAAAATGTTTGGGAGTTCCTGTGACCTGTCAAATAAACTGCCCCCGATTTGAGGACACCAAACTCATCTTTTAAAACACGTTTTATTAAAAAGCCACAGCTAAAAGATCCTTCTTGCTTTAAACACATCTGTGAAAATTGTCAATTTAAATTTTTGAAAAACTTATGGGGTATTTTATAATCATGTATAGAAAAAAAAGTAGATTTTGTAAACTAATCTTTTGATGTAAAATATCAGAATCACGAGAGGTTATATAATAACTCCTGTTAGAAAGCAGTAGAACCATCACAAATTTATCAAATTTAAAAAAATCGTTTTTCATGTAGAAAATAATATTTAAGTTTCAAATTATTCATTTTATTTATTTTTAACGAAAACAGAAAACTAATTGCTGCTACACGACGAGCCTTTAACAAAACAAAACTGTTCTCTGAATATTTCTTCAGTGGTAGATGGCGCCAGAGGGAAAGTTTTTGTCGAAATATTGTGGGAAGAATGGATGTCGTCCGCCATGATGGACGGTCAAAATTGTTGTAACATCTCAAAGTTCAAAGTTGATTTAAACATTGTTCCTGTGCAAGAAACTCACCAAAATGTCATGGATTAACATCAAAGGATTTCGAACTTTATCGAGGAGAAAAAGTTCCCGTTTTCACGGGCTTTTGAACTCGCATCAAGCCGTTTTTTCGGCGAGCCTCGTGTTCGTAGGGACTTGTGACGGTTGGGCCAATGAGTAAGTTGTCGTTTAGGGCTAGGGCGCTGGACGCCTCAAAGCCCATGCCCATATATTATATGGACGATGTTCCTGAATTCCAGGATTTCGCTACTATCAATCGGGCTGTTCCACAAATGCCCACTGGAATGGAAAAAGAGGAAGAATGTGTAAGTAATATGCATTTTATGTATACTGCATTGTGATTGGTTAATTCATCATTGTGGCGGGTTCTTAAATTTGATGTGTTCTATTGAAATAATCTTTATTAATATCATTACATCACCTTGTTTACTTCTTATATACATAGTTATGAAGTCGAAGTATTGATCAGATGTCTAATAAAAAATCAAATATGCAAATGATATTATATGTTTTTGTCTCGGGTTCGAGGCAATATGAAGGCAGCCATTTTGTTTTTGTTTTGTTTTTTGTTTTGGTATATAGTAAGCCTAAACTATTGCTGAAAACTCAATGTTACATCTTTAAGTTGTTTTTGATGCTTCCAATATCTTTTCGTGATCATTATTTTCTCAAATGAAACTCCCACCAGATGCTTTTACTTGAAATAAAATCATTTTGATATATAGTAAATATAGTGATGCCACAAATATAAAAAATTCTCTTCACATTTGAATTTTTAAACAAAATGTCCAAGAAGTAAAAATAAAATTGTTAATGTTTTCTGTTGTTGAAACTAGGCGATCCAATCAGTTGTTTTTGATCGCACAGTTAAAGAAATTGAAATTTCGCACGTTTCTCAAAATGTAAACATTGCGTCACGGTACGAAAACAAAAGCATGCTTTTGACACATGTCCATTTAAAAGGGGTGCATGCAGTAGTAATTTGCCTTTTGTTCATTTATGAGAGACTTTCTTTGAACTTCGAAGAGTTTTCAATTATTGTTATTCTATTATTTGTTATTAGATATTAGTAAAAATTCTCTCTTAGTTAAAATTTTATGTCTGCGAAGTTCGTCCGCATTAAATCCCATAGTCGTCTGCTTCGTTACATCCCGCTGTGGAAACTCAGTTGTCCAATAATTGATATTTTAATTATCTTCCCTCCTCAGTTCTAATTTTTTCTTCTATTTTTTATTTTATAATTTTAATTTCTAATCATCCTTTAAATGACATATGCTTTACTCGTCTCAGTAATTAACTTTGACATCGTCACCAGCTACAGCTTCTGGAATTAGTAACGAATTTCACAGCTTGGACTTGCCTATTTCTTATTAAATTTATAAAATTAATTTCTGGCACTGTATCTGAAAGATGTAAAGCAAAAATGTTGAGGTGATACTTTTTCGAGAATTATTAGAGCTGAAAAATAGTAAAGGCTGTTGTGCCTTGTTGGACCACTGAGCATGTTGGACGGGTCTCAATAATTTTAATACCATTAATACAAATTAACTTCACTGCTATAGATTTGGCTGGTGTTTTAGCGGTTTTAGATAAATGCATACACGTGCAAACAAACAACCACTAAAAAAGTTGCAAAATAAATTGCCATATCTGTTTTTACCGTCAAATCTGTAGCTGTAGTGGAGTTAATACTTAAGTACCAAAATAAATTATTTTAGTTGTTTTGTTTATTTGAAGTTCTTAATTTTTTGTCATCAAGGAAAAAAATTAATATAGCATTTTTTTGAGCCGCCTGAGATATACATCAGGCTTGGAGTAATCTTAGATTACATGATTGTAATCATAACCATAATCTGGCAAGGGAATAGAGGTGCAACCAGTAGCACTTATGCCAAGTACAGAGTGCTTGGTTGAGCACCAAGTTACCGAATTATTGGTATGACTTATTGGACCATATTTTAAAGTAGGGATGCACCGATTAATCGGCCACTTACTTAGCGGATTAATTATAATCTGCGAAAGTTGGTCGATGAATCAGCGGAATTATTTTTCGGAGCATACTTTCAATAATAAACTACGATGATTAAATTTGCAGACAGTAAATAAATCTGCAAACAAATATTACTAAACATTTGATATGATTTGTACAGAGTAAAGGTAAAACAAATTTCTCAAAAAGTACATAAAATTGAATGAAATATCATAAAGTACCTCCTCACAGCTGATTCATATCACACTATCATGAATAATTAAATTTCACGACTTTTAAATTGAGATGCGAAAAACATGAGTATATCTTTTTATTTATAATCGGGCAAAGGTTTACCAATTAAACAAAGGAAAGATATTTTTTGAATAAAATTACTTTAAGTATGCCCTGAACAAGAATTTACCATAAAGAATATTTATAAACAATAAATAAATAACTTTTTGCAAACGCTAGAGTAACATTTAGTAGGCAAGTGTGGTAAGAAAAAACCGACACAAATAATTCAAGAACTAGAACAGAGCAAAATATTTTTAGAAAAATTCCATAGATCATAACTTTTTTAATAAATTAATTTTCCCAAAAATTTGAATAAATATGCATATTTTTCATGTGTCGATATTTTTCTTCATTATCATAGTGCTTTAGACAACTTTATGATTTCGATAGTTTTATTCCCAAATTAAAATTTAAAGAGTTCCAAAATTAGTGAGCTCGCTGCAGTCTCCCCTTGTTTTTCTTTTTGAATTTTTAAGTCAAGTTAAATTTATTGACAATAATATAAAAATTAGCTAAAAGAAATTGGAGGAAATTTTATTGGAAAAATTGGGAAGATGGAAAAAAAAGTCTCAGAAATAAATTAATCACTAGTATTTCTAAAATCGAAATTGTAAAAGACAATAAAAGTGATGGAGAAATTAATAGTTTTTAAAATGATCATTAATCGGCCGATTATGAACAACCAATTAATGAGTTATCGGCCAATTTGCTTTTTGGTGCATCCCTAGTTTAAAATACAATGATTTTGACTCTAAAAATATTTTTGTAGCTTTATTTAAAATTTTATTTCAAAGTGTTGCTTTACCCAAAATAGTCACAATAATTTCTTACTATTAAAAAATGACTTAATTTCACTTAGGTAATTCATAGCTTAAATTTGAAAGTTTTCAAATAATTCAAAATAAGTTGGAATATGATTGAAAGATTTTTTAGTATCAGTTTTTTGTGCTGAGTACTCAATAAATACTCAGTACTCGTCCTACTCACCGAGTACTCAGTACTCGGCTAAATTTTGATTAAGTATTCAGCCAATGTAAATATTTTTCATGATAACGAAATTTTTGAGAAATTTGCAAGTGCTTTGTTCACAAAACACAACTTCAATGCATGGTAAATCAATGCATGGTAAAACTTATTGCCCATTTCTTTTCTACACTGTAAATTTTGAATGCGCATTTGTGTGTAACTATCTACTCTATATCACATATTTGCGCTGAGTTCATATTTGATCAGGAACAGTTTAATGTGATCCCTAAGATGAATATTTATTAGATGGACATCACATCACACACTCCAGGGCCCCCCGTACCCACCCCAACTCACTCGTGGTTTGTATAACACAGTAATTCTGTTAGACTTTTACTTTCTCCTTAAAATATTTTTTGGAGATAATTTGTACAACGCCAGCTCAAAGGTACAATTTAATTAAAAGCATGCACAATGTTTTGACTATAAACTATTCGTCTTGCTGTTCATGAAAAACAATTATGGTTTTTGTATAATTATAAAACTTTGTGCTCTTAATAGGGGTTGTTTAAAATAAACACCCCCTCGACACACACACAAATTTACTCTTTAAAACTTTCAAGTATTTTTTCATGAACTCACAATTACCCCTGAAATAAAATTATTGAATACCCTCGAAAATGGCAAAACATCATAGTATACTAAGATTTCATTTTAAATGCCCATTTTCCAAGATAAGAATAATTTAAAATGTATAAAACTTTTAAAATGCGAAGATCTAATTTCTTTTTTGCGCAGTATTTGGCCCAGGGCAAATAGTAAAATAGGAGTTCGACCGACGAGCCGAATATTCATTGCATTACTAGTTTTTACTAACTGGAACAAAATAAAAATATAAATTAAGAAAAAGAATAAGATAATAAATAAATAAATAAAATCAGGTATATTTTATTGTTTCAGGGTTGCCACAGGATACTTAAATGCTACTTTTTGCTACTTTTTTGGACACAAGGCGACTTTAGCTACTTTTTTATGTAAAAACAGGCCAAAAAGCTACTTTTTTTCACTGAATCTGCTTTTTTGGAGACTTTTTTCCCCCCTGATGTAAGTTTTCTTTTGAAACACCTGGAGATTTTCTTTCACCCATGGTTTTAAATAATTTTCATTTCAAGAATAAAACCTTTCCTAAATAAACGTCATGGGCTGCACCGATCCACTGCATCCAATCAACAAGTTGGGCGTGGCTTAAGTGATGCGAAAACAAAAGTCAATCTTGTATGGAATTAATTTGTATTCTTGGTACATTACTGATATCTACGCTTTCCCAGAAGCTGAAACCTTATACAGTACGATGCAAAAGAGTAGACAAAATGCAAATATATGAATAAAAAGAAAACTATTCAGCAAAATGCTTTCAAATTTCTGCTGCAGGTTGACAATATTGTCCCAAATACGTGTGTGGAGTTTTTAAAAAAATAACCGAAACAAAATCGGAAATTACAAAAAACCTTTTTTTTTTTTTTGCTTTTTTTGCTGTTGCAAAAGTTTAGACAAAAGTCAAATTTCATGCAACTTGAAAGGTAATTGTTGGAGGAAAGGTGGGACTTTTTGCTTCGACTTTAAGGTGCAGAGATTTCTGAATGAATAATCAAACTTCTATATCTCTGTAGTTCTCGTGTAAAGAAGAAGAGAAAGTTTGGAAGCCGAAATTTGGAAATGAATCCACTTTGCTGATTTTTCGTCTTTTAAATTGGCCCTAGTATGATAGTACATTGTTTTTTACTTCGTGGAGAGCAAATTCAGACATGTGTATTTATCAAAAAGGCCAAAAAAAATTATATTTCTTAACCCTCGTGGGTCCCTCCCATTTCAGTTACACTCAAGACTCTTGGGGTCATAAACGACCCCAATGCTTCCTTTAATTAATTCATTATAATTATTGAATGTTACATGCATTATTTAAGTTCACACACTTTTTAATGCTAAAAAAAACAAAAAATAAAAAGATACAATTAAAGTAAAATTTAGTTTATGAATTAAAATTATAATTTTAGAGCAAAACTTACAATAACTGTAGATTTATTTACATCTGTTACAGACCTGAAAAAACATGATTTTTGCAAGTGAATTTCAAACACTTATGACATTTTTCAATGCATTTTCTGTCCAGTTCTCTTGGACAAAAGTTGCAACGTCCTCTTTTTTTGGCCTTCTGGGGAAGTGACCCCAAGGGTCTTATGTGCAAAAAATGCAATTCGGGAAAAATAAAACACAATAATAGCATTATTTTGAATAGAAAACTAGAAGAATAAAAGCCACAAAATGCCATTAAAAACAAATGGTTGATTAACAAAATATATTAAACAGAAATTGCATTGGGGTCACATATGACCCCAAGGAACCCACGAGGGTTAAGGATGAAGGAATTGTAAAAACTGCTCAAACTGGCGATTCACCCCTTAATCCTACAAGACTTCTACTTGGGTCAAAAACAGCATGTGACAGCTAAGTGGATAAACAACTGAATCAAAATGCCCCCCCCCCCCCACCAAAAAAAAAAAAGAAAAAAGAATTGTGCTTGAGCCTCTTCGAAAACAGTGTCCCAACTAAGGCAGGAATTCAAGTGAAACAGGTGATCGCTAATTACAATCGCTGCTGGAAATGAATTACATTAGAACGTTTCTTGATAAAAACATCGTGACGTCATCGTGACGTTTGCCTATGAAAAACGAGCTAGATAAAACGTCACAGCCTACTTGGCGAATAAGAGGAGATCACTGACTGCTTGTGAGCTCTTATTGGCTCCACCCGTAGTGACGTTAGTTCCAAGTTAAGTTGATGATAATGTAATTCACTTCCAATAGCGATTGCAATTCGAAGCGATTGCAATGGTGTTTCACTTGAATCCTTGCCTTAGCCAGATTTTAATGGTAAAAGTAGCACAGCTTATGCTCATCAAATATTTTCTCTAGTCAAGCTAATAGAATTATAATCCATCTAAGCCACCCAAATTTTAATAATTTTCATCAGAGAAAGAAACATTCATTTTTAGTCACATTTAGCCTCATGGCAATAGTGAAGTTCAATATCCAGGATAGCTCTATCGGAAGATAAATCTTTGATGTCAGAACCTGTATTGAATGACAGGCTTATTATAAGATGCTCTGAAGCGCCATTCTACAGTTGCACAATTCCAAATTGATAAGGAACTTTTAAATTTAGCTTATGGTGCATGCAAATCATACCAGTTCTACCTCGAAGACCAGAAGAAAGTGAAAGAGAAGAAAGAGCAATTGTGAGATTAGAAAACGAAAATGAAGAAAAGTTGAAACAAAGAAAATAGAAAAAAAAGCTGTCAAGTTTGAAGGGATCTGTTAAAAATTTAGAAGAAAAAGTCAAATTAGTAAAAGAGAGAGAAAGGAAACTCAAAAATCAGCTGATGTACTTTTTAAACAGGCAAACCAGAGGCTAAAATCAGCTATTGAAGCAAAAGACATTGAAAGTATTAGAATAGCTCAGCAGTATAAAGTTGAGGAATAGGGAAAGAGAGCATGAAGATGAAGAAAATAAATTAAATTTCTTAGTGAACAAAAGGAAAACTACTTTGATAGAATCATTTTTCTGTAAAAAACCAAAAACATAGATTTTCGGAGCAATTTTTCTCTATTTATATGAGTATATTATTATTTTTTCTTTTGAATGACAGCAGTCTTGTAAAGTAAGCAACCTCGATTGTACTCTTTTGTTGTTTTTTTTTTTTCCTCATTTGTACCTTTAATCTGAGGCATTAGTTTAAAATACGTCTATTTTCTGAACTTGTTTTAAAACATTACTCATGATTCAGTTTAGCTTGTCACATGTTTCTATTCAGCTTCTTTGCACCCTTTTTTTTTTCGTGGCTACTTTTTTTGCAACTTTTTTTTATTTTGAAGGCAACTTTTTTGCAACTTTTTTAGTATTTTTAGGCGACTTTTGCTACTTTTTTGTAACATTTTTCCTGTGGCAACCCTGTGTTTCTGCTATTTTTGTGCACATGTTTTTGTTTCGTAAAGTAAATTGAGATTAAAACTTTATGTTTACGGTTGTGAACATGAATAGTTCCCAATTTCTATAAAATTAAAACCAATTCTTAGTTCAACAATTACTATGAATGATTCTGAATCATTCAATAAATGATGGTATTAGATGACCCAAAGACAGCAGAATTCTCGGAAGAGGTTAATGTGAAAGAATATGGGCAAATAGTGGACAAATAGCAAGTGAACGTCAACTTATTGAGATTCCTGTAAATGTGTCAAATTAGAGAGGTTTGCACCCATTGAAATTAATATTGGACAAACCATTATAAAAACAAATGACGACTTACTGAGGGGTCATTCCACATCAAATCAACCACAAAAATGGGATTTTAACACCCACCATCTCGGATTTTGATGAAACTTGGTATACTTCCTTCCTTTGTAGTCATAAGCAACCCCCTAAATTTTTTTCTTTCTATCTCTATGCGTTTTGATTTTACAGCCTGTTGAAATTTTGCGATTTTGCATTTTTTGTGATTTTCGAGACACATAAACTGAGCTGATGTTGTTTATGAAAAAAAATTGTACCTGGGTAACTAATGGTTTAATCTTTTTAAATTTTTTTACAGAAATTGTGAAGACTTTGAGCATGTAAATAAAAAATACTACAATAGTCTTAGTCTCTATGAATTTTTTTGAAAAAATTTCAAAATTGAAAATTTTGAACTTTTTTTGTCAAAAAAAGGCTTTGTCAAAGTTTTAAATTTCAACATGAGGGTCATCTTTAAAAATTCTAATTTTTTTTTTTACATGATCATGGATATGTACTCTAATTTATCCCATGAAATTTTTTTTTGGGTATTTTAGGGATTCAACCTCCCTCCCCCCCTCTTATTCTAGAAAAGAAAAACGTAAAACATCACACAAACAAGCTCTTCCTCTTATTTAAAAACAGAATTGTCATCAATCAACACACATATTTAAACATGAAGTATGTTGAATATTCAACTAAAAATTAAAATTACTTTTTTTTTTCAGTTGAAATAGTTTAAATAATTTGATAGAGGAATTCTGGAAATAAGATATTCATGAAATTTAATACTTGCACACAACAATCAACTCATACGGACTACTAGATTGTAGTCAAGACAACTTAAAAATTAAAAGTTTAGCTTGACACTAAACCACTAATTATGCTATTTCCAGCACTTTCTGGACTCTCTCTCTCTCTCTCTCTCTCCCCCCCCCTCCCATGTTTGAAAAAAAAATGTCTGAATTACTTTTACTTCTGTGCAAAGAAATATTCATCTTTCTTTTTCTTGAAATAATATTGTAGACCCCTTAAGAAATAATCTAGCCAGCTTTTTGGTAATATTTTTTCAATTAAGTAAATTACCTTTCCTTCACTCATAGCAAAGTAAGATCAAATTAGTATACATGCACATCTTTTATTCTTTACTTTGAACTTTTATCTTTTTTTATAATGAAAACTAGAACTTTATGCAGATTTTTTTTCCTTCTGCCTAATCATATATTTGTCTCCTCTTCAACAGATTTGTTTTTTTTTAAATGAAAATTCAAAAGTATATATGAACTAGAACTACTTTTGTCCAGGTTTTTTTTTCTGGCTTTAATGCCTCATCCACTGTTAGAGGTCTAAGCATGTGCACTTCAAAAAGTGCAATAAATTGAAGAGAAAAGATACTCATAAAATATATCATTGCTTCAAAATAAAAATGACTTAAAACAACATACTGATCTTGATAAAATAAATGCAGCAGATGGGAGGAATCAAGAAAAGTAACTAATTTACACAAAAGCAGGTCTCAATCTCACTGCCATAATATAAACTTACAAAGTATAAACTATACAGTAGGGGGGGGAGCATTGTCGAAGTTTTTTTAATTTAAGATTGAATCCCCCTATATTGTTGGAAATGCTTCACTGATCACAAAAATACTAATTTTTTTTCTGTACTATCAAAATTGAGTAAACTCTAGCATTTTTATTGTTTTTTACTGTACGGTACTATATTGGGCCATCGGAGAATTCGGTTTCTCATTTTTATCCCCATACTTGTGATATATTTCCTAGTTGGGAAAGGGAGGAACACAACAAGGCACTACACAGACCATGCATATGAGATTTTAACCTAAAGGGTACCATTTTTGAGTTATGTAATGTACACCCATACAAACGTATATGCAAACGTCACAAGAAAACTTATGCTAGTTAACTCAATGATGCTCAAAATGGATATTTCGGCTGTGAGTATGTTCTTTGGTACATATTCACTTGTGTATGGGCAGAGAAACTACCCAACATTAATTGAAAAGTGGGAGAAATGAAAATTTGTGAAAATTGTGCTTTTTTTTAAAATTTTTTTGGGAATGCACATTTTTTTTAATAGTTTGTACAAGGAATTTTTAAAGGTGCTGTTCAAATTGTGGCTTCATATAAAGAAACAACTTAGATTAGAAAATGGAAGTAAAAGATAATGAAGAAATTGAAGAGGTTAAGAAGCAAATAATCTATTAGTAAAAGTGGAGAAATTCTGGAATTATGAAGAAAGCGTTTAAAAACATTTTTGAATTACTGACTTGATTCAAAGAAAGAAGCAAAATACAGTAATTTATTTTAAAATAAGTCAGATATCTTAAACTGAATAACTTATATAGGCCATGCAAAATACATTTTACTTGTCTCAGTTATAGGTGGAAGCAGGGCTCGAAAATTATATTGCCCAACATGCCCGGGGCATGTAAAATTTCTGATCGGGCATGAATCTTCAACCCTTACATGCCCAGCTGGCCATGTAGTTTTACGATCAAATATTTCTTTCCTAAACTTTATTATTTCGTATTTTCGGAAAAAATTACCACATATGTTAAGATTAAAATAATTCTTAATTCAGATACAAAACTGCAAATTTAATATTTTGTCTGTTTAACATGTTGACTGCCCAAGTAGGAGATGATAATTTGTAGTATATCCTTTTACAGAATAGAATTTGAGTTAGCTTATATGTGATTTGCTGTTTTCCTCCCGATTAGAATTTGTCTTTTACAATGACATTAATATGGATATTTGACTTCTGAGGAGATGAAAGTAAAAGCTAATTGACAGGTACATTATTTAGCCCAGCTCATATGCTATGTATGTTTTGTAGCTTGGCAATCAACGTCTTAACACTGTACGACAAATTCAAATGTTTTTATTTATAAACAACAAAAATAAAAATGGGCAGGTAAAAATTTTATTCGGGCATGTACTTTTTAGACAAACATGCCCGGCAGGGCATGTAAAAGTTTAAAGATTTTTCGAGCCCTGGGTGGCAGCACAGTACTTCCTGTTTTCCCTAAATTGTACATTGAGTTGTCGTCTCCTACAAATGTCTGCCAAATCAGAAAGGCAGGGATAGAAAGCTTAAAAGAAAAATTTTCTGTTAATGTGTATCGAAACGAATAGATGGAAACAATACAGAAAGAGTTGGAGGAAGCTGATGAAGATCTTATTAACAGTATTTGCCAGAAGATGTTATGTGCCTATGGAATCGCATTTGCTAGACAGAGAGCATTTGATGCTAGACAGAGATGCATTTGAGTTTGGTAACTCAAACAATCATCAATTTCCTGTCCAGCAGCAAATTCCAGAGCACTGTCTTGAAAGTGCACCAACCCATAATATCTCTACAGAAAAAGTTTTTGGAGATGTTGATAATCGTTTAAAACATTCTGGACCGTGTGGTTTTGCTGGGATTTCATAGAAAATAGTTATTACGCATTCAAATGACTTTGTTTCTTGATCATGAATGGAGAAGTACGGGGTTGAAAAAAAGGAAAAAAGAAACTGATAAACTTAAATTTGGAGCTTATCCCAAACACAGATTCTTTCAAACAGTGTGCATAGCACAGACATTGACACAGTGAAGATAATACAGGAAAGAAAAATGCTTATCCCTACACTGCATGGTGTTGCCAATTGGCTACATGGACAATTTGTCCTCCTTATGAATAGCAGAATGTAGTCATAAGGCAACTCAATACATAAAAAGCAAGTATTGGGTATATTTAAAGCAATTATCACCATTTATCCTCCATACATGGCAGCACTGGTCTGTTACATGTTCTTAAATGAATCCATATGGATAGCTTTTAAAATCACTCAAACTACCATGTTTTGAAATTATTTTTTACAATGAAATATTTTTCTTCGTCTTTTAAAAAAATAACATGAATAAAATAAACATTTAGCTTTCGTTTAAGATGCGTTTTACATCAAAATAATTATTTGGAAAAAATCTAGGACATAATACACGTCTGTAGCCATTTGGCAACATTATGCAGTAAGCATCCAGAGAACACTTCGATTCATCTCTATAGTTCATGAAGTATGTGCTTTGTTTATGTTTCGCGCTAGCTTCTTTCTCTTTTTGGAAGGTATAATATAATCATGCGGACCCAAAAGTGGTACTTTCGGCTGTTCTACCGTTTATAAGACCTCGCAATTATCAATGCTTAGTTGATGTTCAACAGAGTGAACAAACAAAAAATCAATAAGGAAAAGCCTTTAAAACGTGTTCATTTTAGATTTCAGTTAGCACAAACGTTGTGCTTACACGGACAAGTAAAGTCATTAATAATTTTAAAATATAGTTTTGAAAAAAAAACTAAAAAATACGCTTTTACATTGGAATGCGGGTTTCCCTCTGATTTTCAAAACTACTGAATATCCGCACTTAAGTTTACATGTACTTATAATACATCAATATGCAATACAGTTTAGCCTTTAGTATTAAAAATAATATTAAATATATTACTTTTATATTTGAAAAGAACGTAAATTTTATCTTTTATTCAGAGTTACATACATACATACATACATACAAACAAACCCACATGTGAAATTAATAAAAGCGTATTAAAAAGAGACCATTAGCTACAGAGGAACTAGAGTTACAAACCAAAAAAAAAAAAAAAAAAGAGAGAAAAGAAAGAAAGCTTGCACGAGAGAGCCTCCAAAAGACATCAGATTTGACAGAATTGATCATCGGAAAGAACAAGTACATATAAAAAATCATGTAAAATGTCAAAATGTAAAGGATTACAAGAGTACAGTGCACCAAATGTTCAATTCCTCTATTTTTTTACAAAAAAGAACTAATTTCAAAACTATCATTTACAGTCATTTTTATCTGTTGAATGCATGGTGTAGCCATTTGGCAACAAAACTATTTTTAATTAGAAAGGGGTGAAAATTTAGAGTTAATTTTTTTTAAATATTTTTCCATGCTTTCTTATTACATTGACAAACACATATATTTTTTTCTACGAAATATAAAAAATCATGCAGTGTAGGGTTATCATAAAAAAGGAATTTAGACTTAAATACAGCATTATTCCAACTAATTATGAAGAAATTGAGGAGATAATAAAAACAGTCAAAGATGAAGGTGAAAAGTGCAAAGTTTTGAAATTACTGGTAAAAATAGCTAAAAGTGATTTCAGAAATTTAAAACAGGACCACATACTTTTCAAGCAACGAGGGTTAAGTTCTGAGACAATTATGAGCAACTTAAAGGTCCTATATGGCCATAAAGTTAATGATATTACTGCAACTGTTGATGATATCAGAGCTATTTTATGTAATACATCTGATACAAATGCAGAATCTGTAGATGATCCACTGCCATTGCAAGATGTGCCTGAGATTGAAATGGTTGTTGCACTTTGGGATGGAGAGTGGGGTGTTGGTCAAGTCATAAGCAAATTTGATGAAGGCAGATACATACAGAATAAAATATATGAAAAGGGTTAAAAAAGATTCAAACTTGTATTGGATATGGCCAGTACAAGATGACATACATAAAACCAAAGGGGAACAAATCATCATTATTTGGCCAATAATAGCCGTTTCCGTAGATGTTTCCTCTACAAGAACAATTATTTTTGAACTAATTAATCATGTTTTAATTAATAATATAGCAAATACAGACTGTGACAATATTTAACTTAGATTGTATCACCAAAGAAAGTTAATCTAGCATTTTTATTTCCTTATTGTTGTTCAAAATGTTTTCAAAGCAATGCAAAAACGAGAAATAAAGTCAAAATATGAAAAAATACCCAGAGTTTGGACAATTTTTGAGATATTCCAAAAAAATTGCTTGTTATGTCATCTTTGTATAACATTGTATCATCCGAGGGGGTTCAATGTTAAATTCAGAAAAACTTTTTTTTCCCCATAGCAATGCTCCCCCTCCTACTATACAGCTTGCAGATCAGCTGGCATGAGATGACAGCTGATCCCTTTTTGTGAGCTAGTAAAACACCCATAAAATTAGGGGGATGACAGGCAAATGTCATTTGTACAAATGCAAGTTTATTAGGAGCCATTTATGATCACAGATTTGTTTTTCCTTTTAAGAATAAAAGGGATCAAGCAGTGAACATATGAAGCACTTAAGAAAATAGAACATTTTTAGGGGGAAAAGAGATTCTTGCAAAACCTTTTGATTGTAAACAGTTCTTTTCATAATTTTAAACATTTTGAGCTCATAATAATAATAAAACAAAGTTGAATCAAACCTTTTCTGTTTTAAATCATTGGTTCAGAGTTAAATAAACAAAACCAGGTTTTAGTTTGATACTTTATTAGATGAATGAAACAAGTTCAGAGCTGTTCAGAAAGTGTTTCAGCCTGTCCTTTGCTTAGTTGCTTAGAAGAACCATTGCTGATCAGATATAGTATTTTACTTGTGTTTTCAACTAGATTGTGTTTTAACAAATGATTTAGTATGGATGTATCGATATGCAGTATAGGAAAATTAACTGTAAGTGAATGTCATAAATTAATTTTCACTCATGACATAGGAATAAAGAATATCGATTGTTTAAGTGAGGATGAAAAAGAATTATTGAGTGCAAGACTTGACTGTGAACTAGATTCAGTTCAAAATATTTGTTTTCATCATGAAAATCTATTCTTGAAGAAGTATGAATCGAAACACAAAGTTTGTAGTGATCCATTGAAAAGGCATAAAGTACAAATCAAAAACTCCCTGCGTCCTGTTACATTGCAGCAATCTAAATGTTTAACTGAGAAAGGGTTAAAAGTGAAACCAGGGGAAAAATTGTGCCGTAACTGTAGAGAAATCATTTATAAAATTGATGAAGACTCAATTAGCTGTACAGTAGATGACTGTAATTACTTAGAGCAGGAAGATTCCGAATCAACAGAAGAAAGCAGTCTACAAAGAGAAAAAGCCAAAGAAAAGCTTGATAAATCACTAAATGAGATGTAATGTTCTCCTTTAAAATTGCATGGATTAGGTGAGACCAGTAAGATCTTACGGAAAGAGAAATGAAAAACAGACACATGTAGAAGAAGGAATATAAGAATCATGAGTTCGTATTTATAGAATTTATAATATTTTGGGTAAATTGCTTTGTTATAAATTAGAATTGTGGGAAAATTTCATTTTAATGTTGTCTTAAATTTTCATTATGTGATATTCAGTTCATTACGAGATAACCATAAATTAAAATTAATACAAAACCACAATATTTTAAATTACTAAAAAAAGTAAAAACTATTTTTAATAGCAAAAAAAGATTTTCTGAGGTTAATTAAAACTATAAAAATTGAGCCATTAATTTTGTGGAGCATAAACTGTCATTTTAAGAAAAAGGAAGATGTATTTTTGCGTAGCACAGAAGTAAAAGTAATTGAAAAAAAAGTCTCACAGTAACTTTTTTTTTCAAGCATGGGGGGGGGGGGGGGGGGACTAGAAAATAGCATAATCAGTGGTTTAGTGTCAAGCTAAACTTTTAATTTTTAAGTTGTCTTCACTACAATCTAGTAATCTGTATGAGTCAATTGTTGTATGCAAGTATTAAATTTCATGATATCTTATTTCCAGAATTCCTCCAATTTAAACTATTTCAACTGAAAAAAAAATCTTTAATTTTAATTTTTAGAGTTTGAGTTGAATATTCAACATACTTCATGTTTAAATTTGTGTGTTAATTGATGACAATTCTGTTTTTAAACAGGAGGAAGAGCTTGTTTGTGTAATGTTTTATGTTTTTCTTTTCTAGAATAAGAGGGGGGAGGGGGTTGAATCCCTAAAATACCCAAACAAATTTTCATGGGATAAATTAGAGTACATATCCATGATCATGTAAAAAAAAATTGGAATTTTTAAAGACGACCCTCATGCTGAAATTTAAAATTTTGACAAAGCCTTTTTTTGACAAAAAAAGTTCAAAATTTTCAATTTTGAAATTTTTTTTAAAAAATTCATATAGACTAAGACTATTGTAATATTTTTTATTTACATGCTCAAAGTCTTCACAAATTCTGTAAAAAAATTTAAAAAGATTAAACCATTAGTTACCCAGGTACAATTTTTTTTCATAAACAACATCAGCTCAGTTTATGTGTCTCGAAAATGACAAAAAATGCAAAATCGCAAAATTTCAACAGGCTGTAAAATCAAAACGCATCAAGATAGAAAGAAAAAAATTTAGGGGGTTGCTTATGACTACAAAGGAAGGAAGTATACCAAGTTTCATCAAAATCCGAGATGGTGGGTGTTGGGGTGTGGTTGAACTGACATGGAATCACCCTGGGGTCATTCCACGTCAAATCAACCACAAAAATGGGATTTTAACACCCACCATCTCGGATTTTGATGAAACTTGGTATACTTCCTTCCTTTGTGGTCATAAGCAACCAGAATCGTTGTAAAGGGAGCAAAAGAACTTTCGATCATACTTAGTTCTAACAAAAACCGGGGGTGGAAAAAAATAAAAAAAATTTTGGGCAATCTTTTAAAAAAATAATAAAAAACCTTGAAATTTTTTTCTGATTTTAAACCCTAAAAAAAAATTTAAAAAAAATCCAAAAAAAAAGGGCATTATTTTTAATGCACAGTTTTAAAAATTTCAAATTAATCAAAAAAAATTTGAAGTACAGTGATTTCTATTTAAAGGGAAATTGTAGCCATTTTAAATTTTTGCCATGAAAAAATTTTTTTTAAAAAGGGGAAATTTTCCCAAAATTTACAAAAAATTCGAAACAAACACAGATCAGCGTTTTAGGGGCTTTGCAAATTTAAATAGTATTTTTAAAATTTACGCGGGATATTTTTTTCCTCAAATAATTCCAATGGGCCCGGGTTTGGGGACTGTCCCAAAAATCAAGAAAATTTTACGCAAAAAAAACCAAAATTTCCCGATGAAATTATTTTAAAACTTTTTATTAAGTTTTTTTTCCCGCATAAGTACAAACAATTCAAACCCCTTTTGAACAAAATTTACTTAAAAAAATTAAATAAAATATACTCACCTTAAATGTTTTGGGCCTTTTGCAAAAAAGAAGTCGCCCTTCCAGAGAAGAAACAAAAAAGAAAAACCCCCAATAAATTTAAAAAAGTTTCTCCTAAAAATGTTCTTCTCGGTTTTTCTTTCTCTTCTTTTTTCCGTTTTTGTCGGAAAAATAACTAAATGTTTGATAATTTTTTTAAAAGGCCCAAATTAACATTTAAATTTAAAGAGCCATATTTTTAAACTGCTTGCCCGAAACAGGATATTTGCAACAACTTCAGAGAAGCAACATAGGGTCATTCCAGGGTCAAATAAACCAAAAAAATGGGTTTTTAACACCCCCCATCTTGGATTTTGAGGAAATTTTGGTATTTTCCCTTTCCCTTTGGGGGTCAAAAGGGAAAACCCCCTAATTTTTTTTCTTTCTATCTCGATGCGTTTTTGATTTTTTTCCCTTTTAAAAATTTTGCGATTTTACTTTTTTTTTGTCTTTTTTCGGGGGACACATAAAACTGAGTTTGATGTTTTTTTTATAAAAAAAAAATTTTTCCCTTTGGGTAACTAAGGGTTTTTAATTTTTTTAAAAAAAATTTTTTTTACAGAAAATTTTAAAGCTTTGAGCATGTAAATAAAAAAACTACAATAGTTTTTGTTTATATGTTTTTTTTTAAAAAAAAAATTTAAAAATTGAAAATTTTAAATTTTTTTTTTTTTGTCAAAAAAAGGTTTTTTTTGTAAAAAATTTTTAAAATTTTTTGGAATGAGGGTCATTTTTTAAAAAAAATAAATTTTTTTTTTTTTTACAGGGATCATAAATTTGGGGTTTTGCTTTTTTTTATCCAAAAAAAATTTTTTTTTTGGGTATTAGGGATTCTACCCCCCCCCCCCTTTCCCCCTTTTTTATTCAAAACGAAAAAAAACGTAAAAAATTCGGGACAAAAATGTCTTCCCCCTATTTAAAAACAGAATTTTCATAAAATTACAAAAAAAATTTTAAACATAAAGTTATGTTTAAATTTTGGAAACAAAAAACTCAAAAAAATTAAATTTTTTTAAAATTTTTTTTTTTTCCAGTTAAAAATATTTAAACTAAAGGGAATTCTGGAAATACGATATCATAAAAATTTAATACTTCCATACAACAATTCACTCATACAAGATTTTTGATTTTTGGGTTAAGACAATTTTTTAAAATAAAAAGGGTAAAAAGCTTGCCCTTTAATCCACCTTGATTTTTACTATTTCTAAACTTTTGGTTCCAAACCCCCCCCCCCCCCCCATTGTTTAAAAAAAAATTATTTGTGAGACATTTTTAAATTTTTATTTTAAAATTCTGGGGCCAAAGGGAAAAATTAAACCCTTATTTTTTTTAAAAATGAATTTTAATGCTCTAAAAAAATTTAAGGGAAACCCAATTTTTATAGTTTTTTTTTTATCCTCAAAAAAATTTTTTTTTTTTGCTATAAAAAAATATTTTTTACTTTTTTTAGAAATTTAAAATTTTTGGGGGTTTTGAATTTATTTTGGGTTTTCTCGTAATGAACTGTTGTGTATTTTCAATACTAAAAAATTATTAAAAATTTAAGAAACAAAAAAAGGGAAAATTTTTTCATACAATTGTAATTTAAAAAATAAAAAATTTACCTAAAATTTATAAAAAACCTTTCTCATTTTCTCCCTTTTCTACTTTGTGCCTATTTTTTCTTTTCCCCTTTTCTCTGAGAGCATCATTTCATTAAAAAAGGTGTATCCCCTTCCTGTTGTATGTGGGGGTTTTCTACAAACTGAGAAACTTGAGGAAAGGGGAATTTCCACGAATATAAAAACGAACTAGGCCAGTTAAATGAATGGGAAGGTCCACTTATAGGGAAAAAAATTTAAACTAAAAGGTCCCTTCGTCTTTGTCAACTTCAGACACCTTTCCCAAAAAATACCTTAGATTGTCTTTAAATACTTGCAATGGAAGCATCCAGGGTTTTAAATTATCCAAAATTTAGAAAAAAATTGTGGTGTATTTTTTGAATTAAAAGTAAGAGCAGGTTTTTCCCCTTAGTTGAATTATTATTATTATAGTGAAAAACAATTTATGACATTCCCTTTGCCGTTAAATCCTTCCGACACTGCATTTATTAGATACATCCATACTAAATCATTTTTTAAAACACAATCTAGTTGAAAACACAAGTGAAAATTCTATATCTGTTCAGCAATGATTTCTCTTAAGCAACTCAGCAAAGGGCAGACTGAAATACAAATTCAAAGATAGACACTTGCAGCTCTGAACTTGTTTCATTCATTAATGAAGTACCAAACTAAAACCTGGTTTTGTTTATTTAACTCTGGACCAATGATATAAAACATAAAAGGTTTGATTTTAACTTTGGTTTATATTATTTATGAGTTTTAAAATGATTGGAATCATGAAAATAACTGTTTACAATTAAAATGGCTTTGCAACAATCTCTTTATCCACCTAATATAGTTTCTTGTTTTCTTAAGTGTTTTCATATTTTCACTGCTTGATCCCTTTACATTCTTTAAAAGAAAAAAAAAAAAATCTGTGATCCTTAAATGCTCCCTAATAAAACTTGCATTTGTACAAATGGACATTTCCCGGTCATCCCCCTAAGTTTTATGGGTGTTGTTTCTAGCTCATAAAAAGGATCAGCTGTTCATCTCATGCCAGCTGATCTGCAAGCTGTATGGTTTATGCTTAGTAAGTTGTTTATAGTATGGCAGTGAGATTGAGAACTGCTTTTCGTGAAAAATTAGTTATGTTTTCTTGACTCCTTCCCATCTGATGCATTCCATTTATCAAGATCACGTACCTTGTTTTAAGTCATTTTTATTTTGAAGCAATCGCTTCAATTTATGCACTTTTTGATGCACACTTGCTTGGGGAGACCTTTAACAGTGGCATGAAGCATATACAGCCTGAAAAAAAAAAAAAAAAAAAAAAAAAAAAAAAAACTGAACAAACGTAGTTTCCAAGTAACATACGTTATTTGCTTTTGAATTCTCATTAAAAAAAAACATAAATCTGTATTAAGAGGGAGACAAAAATTTGATTTAGGCTTCTTGTCATTAAAGATAGAAGGAAAAATCTGATATAAAGGGAATGGTTCTTCAAAATAAGAAAAAAAAAGTTCATGGAATAAAAAGGTGTGCATTGTATTACTAATTTGATCTTACTGTTCCTATGAGTGAAGGAAATGATAAATATACTGTTAAAATAATAATACACAAAAAGTTGGTCATTAAATTTTTAAGGTGATCTAACAATGTTATTTTTAAGAAAAAAGAAAGAAAAAATTTGTCTTCTGGCACAGAAGTAAAAGTAATTGAAAAAATATCTCTCAATAAACATTTTTCCTCGACACATAGGCGAAGGGGGAGAGGGGAATCTAGACCATTTCATATAGCAAAAAAAGATTTTCTGAGGATAGTTAATAACGTATAAACATTGATCCATTAAATTTATGTTTTTTAGAGCATTAACTGTCCATTTAAAATAAAAAGAATGATGAATTTTTCTTGCATAGAAGTAAAAGTAATTGAAAAAATGTCTCACAGTAAATTTTTTTTTAAAACATGGGGGGGGGGGGGGGGGGGGGATTCCAAAAAGTACTAGAAATAGTATTAATCAGTGGATTAGTGTCAAGCTAAACTTTTTAATTTTAAAAGTTGTCTTAACTACAATCTAGTAATCTGTATGAGTGAATTGTTGTATGGAAGTATTAAATTTCATGATATCATATTTCCAGAATTCCTCCAGTTTTAAACTATTTCAACTGAAAAAAAAATGTTTAAAATTAATTTTTATGAGTTTGAGTTCAATATTCAACATACTCATGTTTAAATTTTTTGTTGTAATTGATGAAAATTCTGTTTTAAATAGGAGGAAAGCTTATTTGTTTGATGTTTTACGTTTTTCTCTTCTAGAATAAGAAGGGGGGGGGGGGGGTAGAATCCCTCAAATACCCAAAACAATTTTTGTGGGATAAATTAGCATACATATTCATGATCATGTAAAAAAAAAAATTATGATTTTTAAAGATGACCCTCATGCCGAAATTTAAAATTTTGACAAAGCCTTTTTTTGACAAAAAAAATTCAAAATTTTCAATTTTGAAATTTTTAAAAAAAAATTCATATAGACTAAAACTATTGTAGTATTTTTTATTTATATGCTCAAAGTCTTCACATTTTCTGTAAAAAAATTTAAAAAGATTAAACCATTAGTTACCCAGGTACAATTTTTTTTCATAAACAACATCAGCTCAGTTTATGTGTCTCGAAAACAGGGTTGGCTTTTTCCCGTCCAAAACTTGTTTTTCCCATCCCATTGGGAAAAACTGGTAAATACCGGGAAAAACTGGTAAATACCGGACAAAACTGGTAAATACTAGGAAATGACAATAGGTAAACAATATACTGGATTTTTCTGTCTGATGTGTAAAACTAAAGCTAGAAATATATAGTTATTATACAAATTTTCATTAGGTTTAAAATTACTCTGCAGAAAGAAGACATAACAAAATAGGAATTATTGCAAAAAGCATAAAATTTGCTCATAAAGTTGTTTATAATGATTAATTTCCACAATTTTTGGAACAAAATAAAATAAAATTATTTAACTTAAAAATATCAGTGTCATCAAGAGAAGTTATAAATAATTTGTGTTCAAATTTAAATAAAAATTTTATTACTTTTTACATTGACCTTTTAAACACAATTTTTTTTTACAATTTTGGTTTGGTGTAAGGTGTAATATTTACAAAATGTAAAGAACTCATTTCATATTTCAGCAAAATGAAATCTAGCTTTGATAAAGCAATGACCCCTGTCCATTTTTTGGTACACCTGATGAATTATATGTAAAGGTGAAAAGTTATCACAAGATCAGGAGGAAAATAATCGTGCACTTTGGTTGAGGAATTTAAGTAAAACTGGAATAGATGCAGAATTTCTCCAATTAATCGAACATCTTCAGGGATGTCCTGCATCATCAGCATCTCTGGGGCGTATTTTTTCTAATTTTTCTTTCATCCAAAACAAGATTAGAAATAGACTATATTTTGTTACATGATGCTAAAATCCAATGTGAAGAATACGAATACTATTGGTAAATGTTTGGAACTCTTTGTGGTATGTAAATATTCAAATAAATTCACTCCATTGTTCGATTTCGTAGATCTTTTTTTTTTCTTTTTTAATCTTTCAAGCTATTTACTTAGAACTAAATTTTGACATTTTTAAAGATTGTTTTGAATTTATGTTTTAAATAATCAGTTTTTCCCATGTGGGAAAAACATAGTATTTCCCAGGACGGTAAATACCGGTTTTTACCATGGTATTTACCGGGGGTGGGAAAAACTTTGCCAACCCTGCTCGAAAATGACAAAAAATGTAAAATCGCAAAATTTCAACAGGCTATAAAATCAAAACGCATCGAGATAGAAAGAAAAAAATTTAGGGGGTTGCTTATGACCACAAAGGAAGGAAGTATACCAAGTTTCATCAAAATCTGAGATCGTGGGTGTTGGGGTGTGGTTGAACTGACATGGAATCACCCCATAGTAATCTATATACTTAGTAATTCACGTGTTTTCACAATGGTTTTAAACATGGCTGATATTCAATACTTGGCGTAAATTCTACTCCGTAAGATATTAGGGCAACTACACATCAAATATACAATGGATTTTCAAAAATTTGAAACGGGTTTAAAATGTTATGTGTATTGTCTGAATTCATATACCAATATTGCAAAATGTACAGCATCAAGAAGTTTTCAAACATATCAGAAACGTAAAAAAACAACATTTCAAACATAGCATTTTCTACTGTATTACAAGAAATGATTAATAATAGGGCATATCTCACCAATGAAAATGCTGCTAAGTAATACATCATCACAAGTAGAAGACTCAATATTGGATCTTTTTATTCAAATATTCATAAGGGAAAGAATAAAATGCAATCACTATCATTTTCGTGCAAAACACATTTTCAAGACACATTTACAATGTCAAAAGTTATACAAACTGAATGGATTTCTTTAGAGGAAAGCATGCTTAAAATGAATGACCAAATTGTTAATTCATGAACATCAAACGTTTTAAAGTCTGGATAACTAGCTGATTTCTAGACTAGAAATAAGCTAATTGACGAAATGCAGACCGAACATACAGGAACAGAAATCAACGTTCTAGAAGTTAGGGTTAAACTTGTTGTTCTAAGAAGATTCTTATACGTCAAAAATAATCGCCGAGTTTCAAATTATTCAGCGGAAACTAACAAAAAACAGTTGATAAACTTTCAAAACAGCTCAATTACCTTACACATTTGTAAAACTTTAAACACAGAAACAACGGTGAAATTCCACCGCTATTCCAGTCAAACGAACGAGCCGCAGATAACAATTTAACTTAACTTTTACTGTAAGAAATATTTTTTAAAAAAAGTTATCACTTACAGCTAAAGCACTTAATAAGAAAGGTAACTTACATTGTCATTGCAATCACAGCGAAGAATATGAAACACAACAAAATTTAATTTTGAGCAAGCTTGAATCACAGCGCCGTATCGTAACCACGGAGTAGAAAGAAGGAGAGAAATGTTCTACGAAT